>WNWK01007408.1:27500-94489 GCA_009830355.1 Cherax destructor | reverse complement strand
ACAGGTCAGCATTAAGCAGATGTCAGGTCTAGTTTAAACCACCTGATAGTCGTGTAGCGACGTGATGAGGAGAACCATTTGGGCCAAGGAGATAGAGATGTTTTAACTACATGTTTTTTGTTCAATAGTGTTAGAAACTGTGATAAAGAGGCTTGTAAGCACCGTAACCTTTTTAGTTCAGGTTTTCTAAAGACTAACTGGGCATCTGTCTAATTCAAGAGGTTGCCTTTGGCATCCATGTGGCTTTTGCGAACATTGCTTAGATCATTCCTTCTGCATGTGTGTATATTAAAATGGTATAAAATACCGACAGGCTGGTAAATAAGAAACTGTTGTTTATTCCTAACTGTTACACATGTGTCTTACTTATATCTGTGATTACATTCTTTCTTCTACTAGGGGACTACGTCTCACCTGACAATATATAAGGCTCCATACTGTCGCTTCAACTTCCCATTGTTTCAGACTATGGAACAAATACTCTTCTCCAGGCTGAGGGACTGACCACCTCAAAACTACGTCTTCAAGGGTGATAGACTGATTACATCGTCCTCACATCTCTACTGATTTTATCAACTTTTCTGTACTCGAAACGTTCCGGAATAAAGATACCGAACTGTTGCACATGTACCTTACTTACCATACTGAATGTGTATTTATCATCACTTAACCTGGTTGATAGGTTCCTTCTATTTTTTTATCATATTGTCTGCTTGGGTTGGTCATGACAACAGCGTCAACAACAGGTGGAGAAACAGAAGGGCGCACCTTAGTAAGTTGTTTCATAAAAATAGTAACTACGGCAGGAACCTTGAATTTGTTCCTAGTGAGATTCCTGATGGTGTTGTCAGTCACGTCACCACACGGGATTGCTAAGTACTTGTTAGTGGTCCTCACAGTGGGAGTGACATATAGGATAGTCTGTGCCCTCCTGTGTACAGTCCTGGATAAAGGAGGAGAGGAAGTCGGGGCGAGTGAAGGCCACAATAATATAATTGTATTCTTCCTCGAGAAAGTCCTAGCTGAAAACATGGAGGGAAGAAACCGATAACCACTCCTCACTTGGTATGTCATAATGAGAATAGAAGTGACTTCTTTCTTATGGAATTCATGAACGTTAATATTTTGAAGCCGATCAGACAAGGCATTCTTTAGTTAATGAGTTGATATCAATATCCCTGTTTAATAAAATTGGCACATGTTGCTGAAATTGGCACATTGTTACTGAAAAATTGAAAGCGATCAGAAGACACATTCTCCAGATATTGCTAGGTTATAACGGTTCCACGTGTTTTAACTGAATATATTAACAAATCTGCCTGCATACAAACTAAACTTAATGGTCATTATCCTGTCCGTAAGGTGTATCAGCCAAAAACATTGAAGCCGTTTACAAGAGTTAAACTCAAATTTATTTAACGTGATTTAACGGCAACGAAAATTACACACTATTTCACACGTAAAATTGGCAGATGTTCACCTACGCACTTCATTGTTGTCGAAAAAGGAAGCATCTTTCTGTGAGGGTTTGAAGCTAAGCATCAGAAGGTTTGAAAGTTATCGAATCCGTTCCAAACATCTTGGAATGGGTTCTAAAACTTTGGTCCTAGGCCACCTGCACATATTGCAATGTTGCACGAAGCTTGTACCTGCTACCGTACACCAGCCTTGAAAATTTGAAGCCAATCGGATTAGGCTTTCTTGCGTGATGAGCGAAATAAAAACGAAAAGCTGGAAGAAGGAAAAAGAAAAAGTTTCAGGCAACAACTTAGGAGAGTCCCTTCAGGGATACCACTTAGGAGAGTCCCTTCAGGGATACCACTTAGGAGAGTCCCTTCAGGAATACCACTTAGGAGAGTCCCTTCAGTGATACCTAATTATTTGCTCTCTAAATCTTAAATTTTTATCGTTTGTATTTGCAAGTTCACTCATGGTGACTGGGGCACAAGCGTGTGTATATATATATATATATATATATATATATATATATATATATATATATATATATATATATATATATATATATATATATATATATATATATATATATATATATATATACGTAATACAGACGTTGTATTACTCAGGACTGAATATATCAGCTTAATAAAGTTCAATCTTGATTTGATAAAGTTCGATCTTGATACTATATAACTCAAGCCGAGCTTGCTAAAGTTCAATTCAGTCTTGATAAAGGTCAGTCTTGGGTGAAACATCTAAAAAAAATTACTTGTACTGCAAATTCGGTCGTAAATTATTCCTACTGTAGATTCAGCTTTCTGTCCGATCAACAAATATATTCTGAAGGTGTCCCATAGCTTGATCGCTAGCCACTCAGCTCACACACTGAGAGGTCCGGGAATCGATCCCCCGGTACGGCTGGAAAACATTAGGACGTTTTTCCATAAGACACCTGCTTTCCTTGTTCACCCATCAGTAAAATATGTACCTGGGTGTTAGTCGACTGGTGTGGGTCGCATCCTGGGACAAAACTGACCTAATTTGCCCGAAATGCTCTGTATAACAAGCAGCTTTCTATATAGTAGTATGTTATTGATGTCAGCTAGGCCTGTATACCTTGTACATGTATTTGTAGTAAATAAAGATATTATTATATTATTATTAACCATAGACAACATAGGCAAGGGTGGTGAAAGCGACACAACCACAGAGAGGAAGTTTACTGAAACGTTTAGCCTGTGGGCAGGCTTCTTCGGTCAGGCTTCTTCGGTCAGGCTTCTTCGGTCAGGCTTCTTCACTGACTAAAGTAAGTAGGTAAGTTTATTCAGGTATACACAAATACTGTTACCCAGATTATCATACATAGCAGCATATGTGTAGGGAACCTAGGATAACCCAAAAAGTCAGACAGAGTGACTTATTTCCATTGAGCGAAACGTCTCGGTGAAGCGTCTCTCGGTAGTTGTCTCTCTCTCACTACTCGTCGGCTTCGCGCCATTCGTCTCCAAGTTAGGCGGTGACGTGTTGACGAGCGTATGTTAAACACAGGCTCGTCAACACGTTTTGATCTCTGGGGCTAAATAAAAGCGCTCCATTAAAGTCGCTGATAATTTGCTTCACCAATAAAACTCGAAAAAAACAAAATTATTGCGAACTTTATTTCTCGGAGGTAACGCTATTATAGAGAATATCGAGCGCAAATGATAGGTCACACTTAAGATAGTACATGACCATAACTGCACTAAATTATACGCAAGGCTTGCCCGATTGAAGGCTGTGAAATGCATGTCCATGTGGCCTTTGACCTGAGGTCGGACCTCTGATGGATTTTCCTTCAATGGAGGCGGCTTGGTGCTGGCGAAAGGCTCTTGGTGCAAGGAACTGGAGCTACCCTCCCGTTCCTTGAATCATACAGGAGCTGAATGACCCCTTCAAGTTTAGCGCTCTCCCCCCTCCCCACGAAGAGCATGATAATGACAGTCTAATCGATCTCGGGCACTTGTATGACAGACAAAAAGACAGACAGACCACGAGGCCGACAAGTAAGCAGACATTACCAGACGACTAACAGATAAGCAGACACATCAGGCGACTGACAAACAAGCAGACAACTGACAGACAAACAAGACAGACACACCAGGCGACTGACAAACAAGCAGACAGACGCACCAGGCGACTGACAAACAAGCAGACAGACACACCAGGCGACTAACAAACAAACAGACAGACACACCATGAAACTGACAGACAAGCAAGACAGACACACCAGGTGACTGACAAACAAGCAGACAGACACACCAGGTGACTAACAAACAAGCAGACAGACACACCAGGCGACTAACAAACAAGCAGACAGACACACCAGGCGACTAACAAACAAGCAGACAGACACACCAGGCGACTAACAAACAAGCTAACAGACACATCAGGCGACTGACAGATAAGCAGACAGACACATCAGGTGACTGACAGACACACCCGGCGACTAACAAACAAGCAGACAGACACACCAGGCGACTAATAAACAAGGAGACAGACACACCAGGCGACTAACAAACAAGCAGACAGACACACCAGACGACTAACAAACAAGCTGACAGACACATCAGGCGACTGACAAACAAGCAGACAGACACATCAGGTGACTGACAGACAAGCAAGACAGACACACCCGGCGACTGACAAACAAGCAGACAGACACACCAGGCGACTAACAAACAAGCAGACAGACACACCAGGCGACTATCAAACAAGCAGACAGACACACCAGACGACTAACAAACAAGCAGACAGACACACCAGGCGACTAACAAACAAGCAGACATACACACCAGGCGACTAACAAACAAGCAGACAGACACACCAGACGACTAACAAACAAGCAGACAGACACACCAGGCGACTAACAAACAAGCAGACAGACACACCATGAAACTGACAGACAAACAAATACACAACTGATGAAGAAAATGTTTCATCCATTTTAACAAAGAAATATCATAGAAGGTTTCCAACTGTCTTTATTATTTCCGGTGTGTTAATAAATGATTAAGAAAACACAGGTTTATATATTAGTCGCATGTGCAACACTTGGGTAGATTTATTGTGGAAAATGTTTCTCCACACAGTGGCTTCATCAGTCCTATACAAAGAAGAATGGTGAAGATCATAAGGAATTTGAGGTATTCAGTCCCTCAATCTGAAGTCCATCAATAATGGACTGATTACATCGACTCCAGGCTGAGGGACTGATTACCTCAAACTCCTTCTGTTCTTCACCATTCTCCTTTGTATGGACTGATGAAGCCACTGTGTGGCGAAACGTTTCCTCAGTAAAGATACCCAAGTGTTGCACATGTGTCTAATTTATCATTATTCCAGGTAAAACGTTTAGTTTTAATAATAGTAATAATAAAATAATAATTATTATAAAATTCATATATATATTTATGTATATGTACCACTCAGAGTGAAATATACACACTACAGTGATCCATAGGTACGTTTCCTCCTCTTTCTCCTTTTCCTCCCTGCCTTCTCCCCTCCTCATTCTTCCTCTTCTCTGCCTCTCTCCTACTCCTTCTTCATCTTCCGTGCCTCTCTCTTCCTTTTATTTTTTCCACTCCTCTCCCTCCTTTTCCTGGTCCCCCCTTTCTTCTCCCTCCTCCCCTCAATCCCTCCTTCCCCTGCCCCTCCGGTGGCTTCGCCGGAGGTGCAGTTCCGGTCACCGGTTACGGTCCACAGCACCGCTCCACACTTCCGTTTTCCGTCCTTAAGTGAAGCAGGAGTTCCGGTCAGCGAGCGTGGAGACGCCTCAGCCGGGACGACCAAGGCTGCTACCAGTCTCGTGTTCTACATGTGTTCCGTTTGTGTTCTACTTGTGTTCTTGTTATCTAGTCAGCTGCTGTCTCGTGTTTTACTTGTGTTTTATTTGTGTTCTATTTATGTTTTACTTGTGTTCTTGTTAGCTAGTCATCAGCTGTCTTGTGCTCTAGAGTACTTGTGTTCTATTTAAGTCTTAGGGGCTGTCTTGTGTTCTGATTACTATTTGTGTTCTGATTACTGGCTGTCTTGTGTTCTACTTGTGTTTTAGTCTGAGGCTGCCTTGTGTTCTACTTGTATTGTAGTCAGCGGTTGTCTTGTGTTCTGTCTTGTCTTCTACATGTGTTTTAGTTGGTGGCTATCTTGTTTTCTATTTGTATTCTGTGTTCTAGTCCGTTGCTGTTTTGTGTTCTACTTGTGTTCTAGTCAGCAGTTGTCTTGTATTCTACTTGTGTTCTAGTCAACAGACGTCTTGTGTTCCACTTGTGCATTAGTCAACAGCTATCTTGTGTTCTCCGTGTGTTCTGGTCACAGCTATCTTGTGTTCTTCGTGTGTTCTGGTCACAGCTATCTTGAGTTCTATGTGTGTTCTAGTCAGAACAATCTTTAGTTCTCCATGCGTTGTGTTCTCTATGTGTTGTGTTCTTCGTGTGTTCTGGTCACAGCTATCTTGAGTTCTATGTGTGTTCTGGTCAGAACAATCTTTAGTTCTCCATGCGTTGTGTTTTACGTGTGTTCTGGTCACAGCTATCTTGTATTTCCTCAGCAGGTGTTTGTGGTTAGCACTGTGGCTCGCTTTAGTTCCCAGCCTGGTGCTGATTATCTCGTTCTAGTCACTGGTTCTGCTCCTCACGTTGCTGCTGGGGCTTGTGATTCGAGGCTCTGTTTCTGTTGATCCTGTTGGTGATTATAGTCCGCGGATCTTTATGCTCTTGTTCCTCTTGGCGAGTATCGCTCGTCTCCAAGTTTCTCTTACTCGTTGCTCGTTATTTTTTCCAAAAGAAATTCCCAAAGACTTCGGCGAATGTGATCACGGTATTAGCACGCATCATGCTTGTTAAGGAAGTAAGTGAAAAAGGTTTGCAGGTGGAGGTTCAACTTTCCAGCAAATCGAGCGCAAAGAGCAATAGACGAAAAGGTAAAATCAGAAATGGGTACGGTGGTGAGCTCCGTATTTCCCATGGCGTAATACTTGCTCCAATTCTCTTTCTTATTCTCAAATTTGACATAAAAAATGCAAATCTTGGCGCTGTTACTTCTTTCGCAAGCGATACTGGTTATTTTTTTATGACGGTGATATCGAGCGAGGACACAACAGACGTCCAAACCGATGTAAACAGTAATTGTTTCCCCCCCCCCTACTCAGATATTGACAGAAGAAACCTCTAGCGCCTAGGCAAACTGCACGTATTTTGAAGAAGAAGAAGAAGAAGAAGAAGAAGAAGAAGAAGAAGAAGAAGAAGAAGAAGAAGAAGAAGAAGAAGAAGAAGAAGAAGAAGAAGAAGATGAAGATGATGATGATAAAGAAATTACCCTGTTTCGGAAAGTTTGAAGAAACGAACTGGAGTAGAATACAAAACACAAGCAAACTCCCTAATCAACCCACTTTATAGTGTGGAAGAAGTGACTATGTTATAAGATCTTACGTTCAAGGATCACTAAAGTGTTAATATCACATCCGAAAAGAAAATGAGGGTCTAAATAAAGACCCTCAAAACAAGGAATGCAAAGCCAAGGATAATATCCTTTACGGGACTACAGTTCATAACACTTATATAATAGTACCATCAACCACCCGCAGTATATGAACATGACCCTTACAGTGTTTTCTGGGTAAGTGGCTCTGACACTTTCATATTTACAGTGATTACCATTCATTGGCGGCACTGCTTCTAGAATCCCAACCATAGGCTATGCATAATTGTCACACTGTAAATACAGTCACTGTTGCAACTAATGGACCCATTTCTATAGTTAGGGAACTAGCTATGCTTTGTTCCCACTAACTCTACTCAAACACATAGATTCACTAGCTACGGTGCAAGACACTGGTCACAGTACTAATGACTACGACAACTGGCACTGGTCCAAATGTCTAACTATGTGCCTCATAACGCTATTCCTGTAGTCCCAGTCATTAACTACAGTTCATGACACTGGCACCAGTCTCTTACACTAGTTCTAGTACTGGTGACATTTAGTGGCACTTGTCTTGTAGCCCCCGAACTGGAGACAGTTAGTGGCACTGGCCCTACAGTTAGGGTCAGCAGTTACGCATGGTGGCCGCGCGCTGGACGGCCCCGGTGACGCGGCGGGTCCACCGGTTCCGGTCAGCGGTGCCGGTGCGGTATGGACTGTTCCGGTCAGTGAGTTGGAGGTGACGGCACGCAGACCTACACTATTTTCACGGCCGCGGGAGTGTACTACGGGGCGTCGCCTCCTACCGCAGCCGCCATTGCTTTCTGCCTGCCACCGCAGCCCCTGACTTCGTCGCCTCCTGCTTGCTGCAACCTCATGCCAGTGCTGACACATGCTGCAGCTCTCCGTCAGGACCATGCTCTTCCTGCTGGTGTTGGTGCAGCTGTCACTCTGCTCCCGTGCTTTTTCCTTTAATTATTTTCTTGTATCAATCAGAATGAGGAAAATACTTAATTAAAAGTTCTGTTAGGCAGAACTCTAAAACCAAGGCTACACTGTGTATACACAATACACAAATAACCCGTACAAAGGAGGAAGAAGGTTATGACGACGTTTCGGTCTCACTTGGACCATTTATTTGTAAATGATCCAAGTCGGACCAAAACGTCGTCATAACCTTATTTCCTATGTTTTAAGCATCGTTGGTAAGGTTTGATTTAGATTGTGCAACTCAGTTTTGGTTTCCTAATTACTGATTATACACAACTGCGCTGGAAAGCATGCAGAGAAGGATGATGAAATTAAATCCCTGCATCAGAAACCTTTCCTACGAGGAAAGAATTAAAACAATGAATCTACATTCTAAAAGTGCGTAGAATTAGAAAAAAAAAAGTCTGAGATGTACAAATAAATTAGTTGCATTTCGGTCGCTGCACATTACGAGAAAGATGCACCAGTATTGCATACCCCCCCCCCCCTAGCAGCTCCCTTGTGCATCAATGCCCTCAATAGAAACACCGCAGGGACCGGCCTAAGTTTTTAATGCAGTTATATATTGGCATTGAGGATCTGAAGCGAGTAAGAAGATGCATTCCCAAATTATCCCATGGAAACTAACATCCCAAAACCTTCAGTTAAAATGGGAAATTTGGCCGTACACCGCCTAAATTTAATTCAAATCTTCCACTAAGAAACACCAGCGTTGAAGTCACACCAAAGAGGTATTCTCTTGTTATCTGAGAGACCAGTGTCCCAAAATTCACCTGAACATTAAGTTTGAAGTCGTTCAGAAAGTTCGTTCTCAAGTTATCAGCGTTAAATGATGACGTCAATCGGATAAGGCACTCGGAAATTATTGCATGAAAAAAAATTCAGTTTTCAAAATTTCTTCCATTAAAAGGCAAACTGGGACCTAAACAGACCAAAATCGGCCCGGTTTTCTCTAAGTAACACTGACCATCATATAAGCATTAAAAGGCAAACTGGGACCTAAACAGACCAAAATCGGCCCGGTTTTCTCTAAGTAACACTGACCATCATATAAGGAATAAATAAGCAGGTAAGTAATTATTGTTTAGGCTTTAAGTATATAACATAAATTTTTTTTTACCATGGTCTTGAGGCCACACAGATGTCATGGGCGCATAAAATTTACGTTATGCAGAGTTAACTTAGCATAGCCCAGTAAAGTCAAACACTAACTTAGCATAGCCCAGTAAAGTCAAACACTAACTTAGCGTAGCCCAGTAAAGTCAAACACTAACTTAGCATAGCCCAGTAAAGTCAAACAATAACTTAGCATAGCCCAGTAAAGTCAAACACTAACTTAGTTCTGGCGAGAGGAAACCTAAAATTAAGGCGTAGCTTCCTTTGAGGGAATCCCTGTAAAATTTACACCCTCACAACTTAAATCCATAAAAGGTTCCATCCATTTTAGATGTACAGCAATTAATTCAAGACGATGCTCCTTAGAATTGTTTTAAACAGGGGAAAGCATTAAACCCGTAGGGTCCACTTAGTTTCTGTGGAATGGGATGCATGCAGATTTTATCCAAGGGGACGATAGGTCCAGTTCCTTGGATCAACAGCATCGAGGCACTGCCTTTCCTTAAGGAGGCATATTTCAGTTATTTAATGCAAAATAATATCTATAGTAATATTACTACTAATACTAATTGATCGGCTCTAGCATAAACTCGTACACAAATATAGTATTTAAGAGTTCACTAAACGCACAAATTTTAAAACGCATCGAAAGCTCGAGTTTTCAATATTTTTTTTGTTTTATTTTTTTGTTTTGTTTTTGCAATTCTGTTCTATTTAAAATTCTCTATAATCATACAAGAAAAAATGTTTCATTTTGTGTTTCTAGAGAAAGTTCAATATCTTTATTTTTCCTATAAAATTGGCAAATCGGCATTTACACACAACCCAAATTCAATACAAAAGAACTTCCAGTTAAGATACACGAGGGTTTATACTCAATAAAACTTAAACAGCTCAAAGTAAAACACCAGGTTTTCCTTTAACGAAGCTCACCAACACTGAAAGTTTGAAGCCTATCAGAAACCGCATTCTTCACTAACTGATCTGAACCCAAGGAATTCAGGTTTTTAACAATTTCGGTAAAATTTCCAATTTGCACTTGGACAGGTCAGGTTTGTCAGGAAACAGGACAAATGTTTTTTGACGCGGGTCTTAGTCAGATGATGACCCGCTGATGGAATTTTTGGTCATCTGACCGAGGCCTTCCGCTGGCTTACAGGTTGTCCCCTGTAAACATTATGTTTATGATTATAACCATTAGATACTAGACTTACAGAGTGTCATCCATATTATGAAATGAATCATCATTAATATTTTGAAGCTTATCAGAAGACTTCTTCTTTATTTATTGAATGAAAAGATTCCTATTTATTTGACAAAACTGGAAAAGTGGGTCTTACGCTGCCCAATAACAATGTGAACATTGCTTTCTGGAAAATATACCAGGGCTGAAAATTTGAAGCCTATCGAAAGAGGCATTCTCCAGTTATTGCACGGATTCCAGTAATTGCAAATTTATTTTATGTATATATTGACAAATTTGCACACACACAAATTAACCTTCATGGGTAATGTCTTGTCCATAAGATGCATCAGCCATAAAACACTGAAGCCATTCAGAAGAGGCAGACTCGAATTTATATAACGTGATTAACGGGAATGAAAAAATGACACTCATTTACGAGCATAATTGTTAAATGTGCAAATAGAAGACACCTTTTTATTGAACGTGTGAAGCCACGCAGAGGCGTTCCAGTGTTACTGGACCCACTCCTGGAAGTACTGAACGTGTGAAGCCACGCAGAGGCGTTCCAGTGTTACTGGACGCACTCCTGGAAGTACTGAAGTGTTCTATAACTCTGGTCATAATGCACCTGGACATGTCAATAGTTATGTTGAAAATAGTATGAAATACGAACAAGTTGACGATTAAGACACATGTGCAACAGTTGGGTATCTTTATTGTTGGAACGTTTCGCCTACACTGTAGGCTTCTTCAGTCACATACAAAGTCAGCAAGTAGAGTAGTGAAATAAAGATGATGTAATCAGTCCATCAACCTTGGAGAAATAGTATTAGAGATGGTTAGTCCCTGAGCTGAGGGACTGTTGTTGCTGTGATAGTTTGACTGTTGCTGCTGTGATGGTTTGACTGTTGCTGCTGTGATGGTTTGACTGTTGCTGCTGTGATGGTTTGACTGTTGTTCTGTTGTTGCTGTGATGGTTTGACTGTTGTTGCGGTGATGGTTTGACTGTTTTTGCTGTGATAGTTTGACTGTTGCTGCTGTGATGGTTTGACTGTTGTTGCTGTGATGGTTTGACTGTTGTTGCTGTGATGGTTTGACTGTTGTTGCTGTGATGGTTTGACTGTTGTTGCGGTGATGGTTTGACTGTTTTTGCTGTGATAGTTTGACTGTTGCTGCTGTGATGGTTTGACTGTTGTTGCTGTGATGGTTTGACTGTTGTTGCTGTGATTGTTTGACTGTTGTTGCTGTGATGGTTTGACTGTTGTTGCTGTGATAGTTTGACTGTTGCTGCTGTGATGGTTTGACTGTTGTTGCTGTGATGGTTTGACTGTTGTTGCTGTGATAGTTTGACTGTTGCTGCTGTGATGGTTTGACTGTTGTTGCTGTGATGGTTTGACTGTTGTTGCTGTGATGGTTTGACTGTTGTTGCTGTGATAGTTTGACTGTTGCTGCTGTGATGATTTGACTGTTGCTGCTGTGATGGTTTGACTGTTGCTGCTGTGATAGTGTGACTGTTGTTGTTGTGATGGTTTGACTGTTGCTGCTGTGATGGTTTGACTGTTGCTGCTGTGATGGTTTGACTGTTGCTGTTGTGATGTTGTGACTGTTGCTGTTGTGATGTTGTGACTGTTGCTGTTGTGATGGTGTAACTGTTGCTGTTGAGATAGTGTGACTGTTGCTGTTGTGATGTTGTGACTGTTGCTGTTGTGATGTTGTGACTGTTGCTGTTGTGATGTTGTGACTGTTGCTGTTGTGATGATGTGACTGTTGCTGTTGAGATAGTGTGACTGTTGCTGTTGTGATGTTGTGACTGTTGCTGTTGTGATGGTCTGACTGTTGTTTTTGTGATAGTGTGACTGTGTTGTGTTGGTGTGACTGTTGCTGATGAGATAGTGTCACTGTTGCTGTTGTGATGTTGTGACTGTTGCTGTTGTGATGGTCTGACTGTTGCTGTTGTGATAGTGTGACTGTGTTGTGTTGGTGTGACTGTTGCTGTTGAGATAGTGTGACTGTTGCTGTTGTGATGGTGTGACTGTTGCTGTTCTTATGTTGTGACTGTTGCTGTTGTGATGGTGTGACTGTTGCTGTTGAGATAGTGTGACTGTTTCTGTTGTGATGTTGTGACTGTTGCTGTTGTGATGTTGTGACTGTTGCTGTTGTGATGTTGTGAGTGTTGCTGTTGTGATGGTGTGACTGTTGCTGTTGAGATAGTGTGATTGTTGCTGTTGTGATGTTGTGACTGTTGCTGTTGTGATGTTGTGACTGTTGATGTTGTGATGTTGTGACTGTTGCTGTTGTGATGGTGTAACTGTTGCTGTTGAGATAGTGTGACTGTTGCTGTTGTGATGTTGTGACTGTTGCTGTTGTGATGTTGTGACTGTTGCTGTTGTGATGTTGTGACTGTTGCTGTTGTGATGATGTGACTGTTGCTGTTGAGATAGTGTGACTGTTGCTGTTGTGATGTTGTGACTGTTGCTGTTGTGATGGTCTGACTGTTGTTGTTGTGATAGTGTGACTGTGTTGTGTTGGTGTGACTGTTGCTGATGAGATAGTGTCACTGTTGCTGTTGTGATGTTGTGACTGTTGCTGTTGTGATGGTCTGACTGTTGCTGTTGTGATAGTGTGACTGTGTTGTGTTGGTGTGACTGGTGCTGTTGAGATAGTGTGACTGTTGCTGTTGTGTTTGTGACTGTTGCTGTTGTGATGTTGTGACTGTTGCTGCTCTGATGGTGTGACTGTTGCTGTTGTGATGTTGTGACTGTTGCTGTTGTGATGTTGTGATGTTGTGACTGTTGTTGCTCTGATGGTGTGGATGTTGTGATGTTGTGACTGTTACTGTTGTGATGGTGTGACTGTTGCTGTTGTGATGTTGTGACTGTTGCTGTTGTGATGTTGTGACTGTTGCTGTTGTGATGTTGTGACTGTTGCTGCTCTGATGGTGTGATTGTTGTTGTTGTGATGGTGTGACCGTTGCTGTTGGGATGGTGTGACTGTTGCTGTTGTGATGGTGTGACTGTTGCTGTTGTGATGGTGTGACTGTTGCTGTTGTGGTGGTCAGACTGTTGCTGTTGTGATGGTGTGACTGTTGCTGTTGTGATGGTGTGACTGTTGCTGTTGTGATGGTGTGACTGTTGCTGTTGTGATGGTGTGACTGTTGCTGTTGTGATGGTGTGATTGTTGGTGTTGTGATAGTGTGACTGTTGCTGCTCTGATGGTGTGACTGTTGCTGTTGTGATGGTGTGACTGTTGCTGTTGTGATGGTGTGACTGTTGCTGTTGTGATGGTGTAACTGTTTCCGTTACGATGGTGTAATTTTACATAGGTGATTACTATTGAAACTGTCATAAGACTTGGTCATTCTGGCTCATCCAACCAAAGCAGTGTTATCCGCGCGCGCGTGTGCGTGAGTGAGCGCGCGCGTGTGTGTATGCGTGTATACTCACCTGATTGTGGTTGCAGGGGTCGATTCATAGCTCTTGGCCCCTCCTCTTCACTAGTTGCTACTAGGTCCACTCTCTCCCTGCTCCATGAGCTTTATCATACCTCTTCTTAAAGCTATGTATGGATCCTGCCTCCACTATATTACTCTCTATACTATTCCACTTCCTGACAACTCTATGACTGAAGAAATACTTATTTACATCCCTGTGATTCATCTGAGTCTTCAGCTTCCAGTTGTGACCCCTTGTTGCTGTGTCCCATCTCTGGAACATTCTGTCTCTGTCCACCTTGTCAATTCCTCTCAGTATTTTATATGTCATTATCATGTCCTTCCCCTCTCTCTCCTGTCCTCCAGTGTCGTCAGGTTGATTTCCCTTAACCTTACCTCGTAAGACATGCCCCTTAGCTCCGGGACTAGTCTCGTTGCAAACCTTTGCACTTTCTCTAATTTCTTGACGTGCTTGACCAGGTGTGGGTTCCAAACTGGTGCTGCATACTCTAGTATGGGTCTGACGTACACTGTGTACAGAGTCCTGAACGGTTCCTTATCGAGGTGTCGGAACGCTATTCTAAGGTTTGCTAGTCGCTCATATGCTACAGCAGTTATTTGGCTGATGTGCGCCTCAGATGTGCTCGGTATTATGCTCACCCCAGGATCCTTTTCCTTGAGTGAGGTTTGCAGTGTTTTGCCTCCTAGATTTTACTCTGTCTGCAGTCTTCTTTGCCCTCCCCCGATCTTCATGACTTTGCACTTGGTGGGGTTGCTGGGCCAGGCTTGCAGCCTGTCCAGATCCCTTTGCAGTCCTGTCTGATCCTCGTCCGATTGAATTCTTCTCATTAGCTTCACATCGTCTACAAACAGGGACACTTCTGAGTCTATCCCTTCTGTCATGTCATTCACATATACCGGAAACAGCACTGGCCCTAGGAGTGACCTCCTGTGGAACCCCGCTCTTCACAGACGCCCAGTCTGACACCTCGTCGCGTACCATGAATCGCTGTTGCCTTCCTGTCAAGTATTCTCTGACCCATTGCAGTGCCTTCCCTGTTATACCTGTGGGTATGTGTGTGTGTGTGTGTTCCAGCTCCTGACCCCGCCTATTCAGTATGGTGAAAATGACAGATGATCTTTGTTTTTTATTTCACAAACACCTTCGAACGCAGACTGACAGTATCATGGTTGAAATAATTCACGAAATAATTCATAACTAACCTAAAATTTTGATAGGAAATCTTAAATGACATTTCGGCACACGGAAGTTACCAGACTGATTAAGTCATCAGAGTAAGGAAGTCACCAGACTGAATAAATCACCAGACTGGGGAAGTCACCAGGCTGAGAAAGTCACCTTAAATGTCTTAAAAATGTACTCACTGGAGCGGAAGAGAGACACATGATAATATATACTTGGAAGGTACTCGAGAGCCTGGTCCCAAATCTGCACATTGCCATAACAACATACTGGAACGAGAGATATGGGAGGAAGTGCAAGATAAACCCAGTGAAAAGCAAGGGTGCAGTGAGCACAATAAGGGAACATTGTATCAACATTCGTGGTCCCAGATTGGTGGGTTGCAGTTTGATTTGACCGTGAACATGTGATGAAGTGACCGGGGTACTACCCGGCCGGGCCACACAGTGTTGGAAGCAGAAACATTCGTGGCCATATTCGTGTGCATACAAATCCCGAGTCGTAGCACTGACAATCTCCAGGAAAACAGTAAAGACACTCTTGCTGCCGTGAATAATTACTGACATATTAGCGAATGAATGAATAAATACTGTGGTGATTCTCCGTGTGTCGCTCATCTGTGAAAGTCGTCAGGCGACGTGTGCCAAGAAGACGACAGCAAACACTTCCAACATTATCTCTTCAATCAAGACAACGATATCTCGGCATTATTCAATTTGTGGCTACACTGCACCACACACCCACCTGGTACCTCTTCATCAAATTTCACCATATAATAATCAATCTCATATATATATATGAGATTGATTAGCGGTGGTGGTGGTGGCGGCGGTGGTGGTGGTGGTGGTGGCGGCGGTGGTGGTGGTGGTGGTGGCTGTGGCGGCGGTGGCGGCGGTGGTAGTGGTGGTGGTGGCGGCGGCGGTGGCAGTGGTGGTGGTGGCGGCGGTGGCGGCGGTGGTAGTGGTGGTGGCGGTGGCGGCGGTGGCAGTGGTGGTTGTGGCGGCGGTGGCAGTTGTGGTGGTGGCGGGGGTGGCGGCGGTGGCAGTGGTGGTGGTGGCGGCGGTGGCGGCGGTGGCAGTGGTGGTGGTGGTGGTGGTGGTGGCAGTGGTGGTGGTGGCGGCGGTGGCAGTGGTGGTGGTGGTGACGGTGGCGGCGGTGGTTGTGGTGGTGGTGGTGTGGCTCATTCATTCACTAGCAATGTGGATGATTAAGGGGGAGGGGTGTGGGGGAGAGGGGAGGGAGGAGGGGAAGAAGGAAAGAGGAGGGGGAACGAGCAAGATGGGGGCGAAGGACGGAAAAATACTTAATGATAACCCTTCGCTCCCTCCACCCCCACCACGTGAACTATGGCGCTGGAAAGTGGGGGTGTGGGAGGTAGATAACAAGGAGGGGATCAGGAGGGATTGTGAGGGGGACCATAGGTGATAGGGGCAGGGATGGCCCAGGGGAGATGGTGTGTAAGGGGAGGGCTTACAGTCTTGGGGGTGGGGTGTTTCTAGGGAGAGGGGTGGGGAAGTGAGTTTAAATTCTAGGTAAGGAAGGTGAGGGGGAGGGGTGGTGTAGAAGTGTAATCACAACACGCACTCTCCCTGCCCTTCTCCACCTCCCCTTCCCTCACACAGTCACCCCCACCTTGTGGTCGGCGAACCTCCCCAACACCCTATCTCCCCTTTCATTTCCCTGGTGAACTATGGCGCCTGGCCCCCCTCCCCCCTCTCCCACCCCCGGGCGACACAACCATTACCTCAACAGGCTAGACGCAAACTACCGCCGCAGGGCCACCCCCTCCTATCCCCGCACCAACCTCTCTCTCGCTACCTCTAAACCCCTCCAGACACCTGTACCAAACCTCACCGTATCCAGTTCATAATCCCCAACATTCCATTAAACATGATATAATATATATATATATATATATATATATATATATATATATATATATATATGTCGTGACGAATAGGTAAAACTTGCGATTTTGGCTTAAATAGCAACGGTCTGCTTGCCGAGTAAAGCAAGTGAAAATTATTTGTGTATGCAATAATTTCGCAAAAATCATTCTGAACCTAACGAAAAAAAATATATATTTCATTGTGTTTGTTTATTATTAAATTATTGTAAACTTATCTAAAATATATTTAGTTTGATTAGGCTAAATTAAATTGAGCTTGTTATAATACGGTTAGATAAGTTTTCTAAGGTTCTTTTGGTACAAAATTATTGTTTTTTACATTAACATAAATGAAAAAATATATATCTTCAAAGGTATAAGAGAAAATTTTAGAAAGGACTTAATTTTAAATGAGTTCTTGCTAATTGACCAATTTTACCTATTCGGCACGACATATATATATATATACTATATATATATATATATATATATATATATATATATATATATATATATATATATATATATATATATATATATTTTTTTTTATTAACACATCGGCCGATTCCACCAAGGCAGGGTGGCCCGAAAAGAAAAACTTTCATCATCATTCACTCTATCACTGTCTTGCCAGAAGGGTGCTTTACACTACAGTTATAAAACTGCAACATTAACACCCTCCTTAAGAGTGCCGGCACTGTACTTCCCATCTCCAGAACTCAAGTCCGGCCTGCCGGTTTCCTGAATCCCTTCATAAATGTTACTTTGCTCACACTCCAACAGCACGTCAAGTATTAAAAACCATATGCCTCCATTCACTCCTATCAAATACGCTCACACATGCTTGCTGGAAGTCCAAGCCCCTCGCACACAAAACTTCCTTTACCCCCTCCCTCCAACCTTTCCTAGGCCGACCCCTACCCCGCCTTCCCTCCACTACAGATTTATACACTCTCGAAGTCACTCTGTCTCGTTCCATTCTCTCTACATGTCCAAACCACCTCAACAACCCCTCCTCAGCTCTCTGGACAATCGTTTTGGTAATCCCACACCTCCTCCTAATTTCCAAACTCCGAATTCTCTGCATTATATTCACACCACACATTGACCTCAGACATGACATCTCCACTGCCTCCAGCCTTCTCCTCGTTGCAACATTCATCACCCATGCTTCACACCCATATAAGAGCGTTGGTATAACTATACTCTCATACATTCCCTCTTTACTTCCATGGACAAGGTTCTTTGTCTCCACAGACTCCGAAGTGCTCCACTCACCCTTTTCCCCTCATCAATTCTATGATTCACCTCATCCTTCATAGACCCATCCGCCGACATGTCCACTCCCAAATATCTGAATACATTCACCTCCTCCATACTCTCTCCCTCCAATCTGATATCCAATCTTTCGTCACCTATTCTTTTTGTTATCCTCATCACCTTACTCTTTCCTATATTCACTTTCAATTTTCTTCTTTTACACACCCTACCAAATTCATCCACCAACCTCTGCAACTTCTCTTCAGAATCTCCCAAAAGCACAGTGTCATCAGCAAAAAGCAACTGTGACAACTCCGCTTTGTATTTGCTTCTTTATCTTTTAGCCCAACACCTCTTGCCAAGACCCTCGCATTCACTTCTCTTACAACCCCATCTATAAATATATTGAACAACCACGGTGACATCACACATCCTTGTCTAAGGCCCACTTTTACTGGGAAAAGTCCCTTCCCTCCTACACACTCTAACCTGAGCCTCACTATCCTCATAAAAACTCTTCACTGCTTTCAGTAACCTTCCTCCTATTCCATACACCTGCAACATCTGCCACATTGCCCCCTATCTACCCTAGCATACGCCTTTTCCAAATCCATAAATGCCACAAAAACATCTTTACCCTTATCCAAATACTGTTCACCTATATGTTTCACTGTAAACACTTGGTCTACACACCCCTACCTTTCCTAAAGCCCCCTTGTTCATCTGCTATCCTGCTTTCTGTTTTACTCTTAATTCTTTCAATAATAACTCTACCATACACTTTACCAGGTACACTCAACAGACTTATTCCCCTATAATTTTGCACTCTCTTTTGTCCCCTTTGCCTTTATACAAAGGAACAATACACGCTCTCTGCCAATCCCTAGGTACCTTACCCTCTTCCATACATTTATTAAATAATAGCACCAACCACTCCAAATTATATCCCCACCTGCTTTTAACATTTATATCTTTATCCCATCAATCCCAGCTGCCTTACCCCTTTCATTCTACCCACTGCCTCACGAACTTCCCTACACCACAACTGGCTCTTCCACACTCCTACAAGATGTTATTCCTCCTTGCCCTACACACGAAATCACAGCTTCCTGTCTTCATCAACATTTAACAAATCCTCAAAATATTCTCTCCATCTTCCCGATACCTCTAACTCTCCATTTAATAACTCTCCTCTCCTATTTTTAACTGTCAAATCCATTTGTTCTCTAGGCTTCCTCAACTTATTAATCTCATTCCAAAACTTTTCTTATTTTCAACAAAATTTGCTGATAACATCTCACCCACTCTCTCATCTGCTCTCTTTTTACATTGCTTCACCACTCTTTTAACCTCTCTTTTTCTCTCCATATACTCTTCCCTCCTTGCATCACTTCTACTTTGTAAAACCTCTCATATGCTAACTTTTTCTCCCTTACTACTCTCTTTACATCATCATTCCACCAATCGCTCCTCTTCCCTCCGCACCCACTCGCCTGTAACCACAAACTTCTGCTGAACACTCTAACACTACATTTTTAAATCTACCCCATACATTTTCGACCCCATTGCCTACACTCTCACTAGCCCATCTATCCTCCAATAGTTGTTTATATCTTACCCTAACTGCCTCCTCTTTTAGTTTATAAACCTTCACCTCTCTTTTACTTACTGATTCTATTTTCCTTGTATCCCATCTACCTTTTACTCCCACTGTAGCTATAACTAAAAGTGATCTGATATATCTGTGGCCCCTCTATAAACATGTACATCCTGAAGTCTACTCAACAGTCTTTTATCTACCAATACATAGTCCAACAAACTACTGTCATTACGCCCTGCCTCATATCTTGTATACTTATTTATCCTCTTTTTCTTAAAATATGTATTACCTATAACTAAACCCCTTTCTATACAAAGTTCAATCAAAGGGCTCCCATTATCATTTACACCTGGCACCCCAAACTTACCTACTACACCCTCTCTGCATGTTTCTCCCACTTTAGCATTTAGGTCCCCTACCACAATTACTCTCTCATTTGGTTCAAAAGTTCCTATACATTCGCTTAACATCTCCCAAAATCTCTCTCTCTCCTCTACACTCCTCTCTTCTCCAGGTGCATACACGCTTATTATGACCCACTTTTCGCATCCGACCCTTATTTTAATCCACATAATCCTTGAATTTACACATTCATATTCCCTCTTTTCCTTCCATAACTGATCTTTCAACATTATTGCTACCCCTTCCTTAGCTCTAACTCTCTCAGATACTCCTGACTTAATCCCATTTATTTCTCCCCACTGAAACTCGCCTACCCCTTCAGCTTTGTTTCGCTTAGGGCCAGGACATCCAACTTCTTTTCATTCATAACATCGGCAATCATCTCTTTCTTATCATCCGCACTACATCCACGCACATTCAGACAACCCAGTTTTATAAAGTTTTTCTTCTTCTCGTTTTTAGTAGATTTGTACAGGAGAAGGGGTTACTAGCCCATTGCTCCCGGCATCTTAGTCGCCTCATACGACACGCATGGCTTAGGGAGGAAAGATTCTTTTCCACTTCCCCATGGACAATAGAGAAAATAAAAAGAACAAGAGCTATTAAGAAAAGAAGAAAAACCTAGATGTGTGTATGTATATATATGCATGTGTATGCCAGTGTAGTGTGACCTAAAGTGTAAGTAGAAGTAGCTAGATATACCTGTTATCCAGCGTGTTTATGAGACAGAAAAAGACACCAGCAATCCTACCATCATGTAAAACAGTTTCAGGTTTCTGTTTCACAGTCACCTGGCAGGACAGTAGTACCTCCCTGGGTGGTTGCTGTCTACCAACCTACTACCTACCCTATATATATATATATATATATATATATATATATATATATATATATATATATATATATATATATATATATATATATATATATATATATATATATATATAGGGAGGTACCACCTCTAGAACTTTACTGGGGACCCTCATCCTAAGAGAAGACAATAAACGTACCTAAGGGAAAACTCGAGGTTCTCCCAGCTGTCTGAATATTTTCTTCTACCACCCCTTATATTTTATATTATATATGTACTTTATTAATAGACAGAATACATTGACAGAAAACACAAACATGAATACATTGGTACAATATATCAAAGATTATGAATCTCCTCCAGCTCCTCCGAAGCCGGACGAGATCCCAGTATGCAGCAGGCATTTCCCCTCTGGATGGCCACGCTGAGGCGCTGGAACATGAAAGTGGCCGCCCTTGGGTCCCTGGTGGTGTCGATGAGTCTGGAACCCAGTCCTTTAAGGAAACCTGTGGCATTTTTTCCCATGATCCCAAGGTCTCTGATCCCACTGGGACAAATTGATACTGATGGCTTATGTCTCAGTACTTGCTGATCTTGTACTCCTCCCTGTGATCAGCAGCTCCTCCCTGTCGCCCGACACTGTGATGGATGTAGGTGTCAGCCAACGTCGACACGCAGGTATAATCCCATGCTAAGAGCTAGCCATTCTTCCAAGGATAGATGGTGATCCCGTCGGGGCGGTTTGCTGGGTTGTGGGCGTTGTTGGCTGCTAGTGATCGAGGCTCTCTCTCGGCTGGGCATCCAGCTGTAGCAAGGGTTCTCTTTATGATGTCGTTGACCTCATTGTGTCTTGAATGCCAACCCTTGGTTTTGGAACAGTTAAGACCATGTAGACCATATTGGTCAGCTTGCGCATCGCCGCAAATACACGTATATTCCGTGTGAATTGGGACAGCAAGGCGCAGAGCCACACACACACACACACACACACACACACACACACACACACACACACACACACACACACACACACACACACAGAGGTATGATAAAGCTCATGGCGCAGGGAGAGTGACCCAGTAGCGGCCAGTGAAGAGGCGGGGCCAGGAGCTTTGACTCGACCCCTGCAACCACAACTAGGTGAGCACAACTAGGTGAGCACACATATATTCGAACTTGTACACTCTGTATTAAAATACACAGTACTTTCGCCACTCAGCCGGATCCCAGAAAAAGTATAGCTGAAGCTAGACGGCGACTCCCACACTCCGGGACACCAGGCTACTGATAAATTATTTTTTTCAAATCCTGCTACATGCAGTGAACTTCGAATAGACTTTTGAAATGCTGAACAGTTTGCTAACGGGCGAAATTAATAATAAAGTAATTCAGCCAGCGGTAAAAAAAATTTTTTCCTTTACTTTTAATAATAAAGTGTGTACACAGAGTTACGGTGCAGTCGTTGCTTCTTCCCCACCATCTGTTCTTGCAATTTTTTTATGTTTTCTTGATAAAAATTGACTCGACGAGTGTCCTTCGGGTTATAAACCAATTCTGAATAAGATATGCGGATGATACATTTTTTTGAAAACCATTCCCAGATAGAATTACTTAAAAAATTATTTGAACGCCAAGCATAAAAAATATTGTACTCACAGCGGCTGGGAAAACTAGCAAGTTATTCTTTCTTGACACTGATGTTGGATCGTCAAAACGTTGCTGAGTACAGTTTACACTTGGTATCCTTTGTACTAACTTTAAGAAAAATGACATAAAATATTTAATCGCTAGGTAGGATTCGTGTTCCACCTGGTTTGCATATAAGATATAAGGGAAATCACCAAGAAACCTCTGGCTGTCTTCAAGACGGAACTGGACAGTTTCCTCAAATCAGTGTCTGGCAATGCACGCTGTGGTTCGTACTGTGGGACTTGGTGCAGCCGGCAACAACAGGCAATATCAGTCCTTGATACTCCAGCAGGCCTGATCTAGGTCCGGCAAAGTGACTAAGTGCCACAAAACCTTTAGTGCCACAAGGGCTTTATTGTCACATGGACTTTAGTACCCGAGGACTTTAGTGAGAAGAGGACTTTAATTTTCCAGGGACATAAATGCCAGCGATCCTTTAGTGTCACCGGGAGTTAAGTTTCAAGAGGACTTTAATGCCAAAGGGACTTTAGAGCCAACGGGATTTTAATACCACCTGGACTTCAGAGTGACTGAGAATTTAGCGAGTAAAACAAAAGTGCAACACTGAAGTCCCCAAGTGTTGCACTTGCGTCTTACTCATCAACTTGTCATTATTTCGTTCCATTTACAATATGAGGAATTTATTTCCAAAGGGACGTGAACATAAATGATCCAAACACTTCAATATCTCTCAATATAAAGTAGTAATTATAGAGAGAAAAAAAAAATAGCGAATATCGGTATTTCAGATGAAACTGGACGCGGCTGTTTTATCGAGAACTGGACCGGCCGAGAAGCCTGTAACTGCTGCCCTAAATGGTCTATTAGGTTAGCGGCAATGTTAGGTCCCGGACCAGCGGCCGCCTTCAAACACCATCATTTGGTAATCGGATGAAAAACTTGATGTTCATCCAATTGATGAGATGAAGCCACAATTACCTAAAGAAAATTGGTTTGGAGGTGGTGATCTGTAAGCCATGGATGGAGGCAAGCCACTTGACTATAAAACACAGACAGAAGCAAGCCACTTGACTATAAGACACAGACAGAAGCAAGCCACTTGACTATAAAACACAGACAGAAGCAAGCCACTTGACTATAAGACACAGACAGAAGCAAGCCACTTGACTATAAGACACAAACAGAAGCAAGCCACTTGACTATAAGACACAGACAGAAGCAAGCCACTTGACTATAAGACACAGACAGAAGCAAGCCACTTGACTATAAGACACAGACAGAAGCAAGCCACTTGACTATAAGACACAGACAGAAGCAAGCCACTTGACTATAAGACACAGACAGAAGCAAGCCACTTGACTATAAAACACAGACAGAAGCAAGCCACTTGACTATAAGACACAGACAGAAGCAAGCCACTTGACTATAAGACACAAACAGAAGCAAGCCACTTGACTATAAGACACAGACAGAAGCAAGCCACTTGACTATAAGACACAGACAGAAGCAAGCCACATGACTATAAGACACAGACAGAAGCAAGCCACTTGACTATAAGACACAGACAGAAGCAAGCCACTTGACTATAAGACACAGACAGAAGCAAGCCACTTGACTATAAGACACAGACAGAAGCAAGCCACTTGACTATAAGACACAAACAGAAGCAAGCCACTTGACTATAAGACTTAGAAAGAAGCAAGCCACTTGACTATAAGACACAGACAGAAGCAAGCCACTTGACTATAAGACACAGACAGAAGCAAGCCACTTGACTATAAGACACAGACAGAAGCAAGCCACTTGACTATAAGACACAGACAGAAGCAAGCCACTTGACTATAAGACACAGAAGAAGCAAGCCACTTGACTATAAGACACAGACAGAAGCAAGCCACTTGACTATAAGACACAGACAGAAGCAAGCCACTTGACTATAAGACACAGACAGAAGAAAGCCACTTGACTATAAGACAGACAGAAGCAAGCCACTTGACTATAAGACACAGACAGAAGCAAGCCACTTGACTATAAGACACAGACAGAAGCAAGCCACTTGACTATAAGACACAGACAGAAGCAAGCCACTTGACTATAAGACACAGACAGAAGCAAGCCACTTGACTATAAGACACAGACAGAAGCAAGCCACTTGACTATAAGACACAGACAGAAGCAAGCCACTTACTATAAGACACAGACAGAAGCAAGCCACTTGACTATAAGACACAGACAGAAGCAAGCCACTTGACTATAAGACACAGACAGAAGCAAACCACTTGACTATAAGACACAGACAGAAGCAAGCCACTTGACTATAAGACACAGACAGAAGCAAGCCACTTGACTATAAGACACAGACAGAAGCAAGCCACTTGACTATAAGACACAGACAGAAGCAAGCCACTTGACTATAAGACACAGACAGAAGCAAGCCACTTGACATAAGACACAGACAGAAGCAAGCCACTTGACTATAAGACACAGACAGAAGCAAGCCACTTGACTATAAGACACAGACAGAAGCAAGCCACTTGACTATAAGACACAGACAGAAGCAAGCCACTTGACTATAAGACACAGACAGAAGCAAGCCACTTGACTATAAGACACAGACAGAAGCAAGCCACTTGACTATAAGACACAGACAGAAGCAAGCCACTTGACTATAAGACACAGACAGAAGCAAGCCACTTGACTATAAGACACAGACAGAAGCAAGCCACTTGACTATAAGACACAGACAGAAGCAAGCCACTTGACTATAAGACACAGACAGAAGCAAGCCACTTGACTATAAGACACAGACAGAAGCAAGCCACTTGACTATAAGACACAGACAGAAGCAAGCCACTTGACTATAAGACACAGACAGAAGCAAGCCACTTGACTATAAGACACGACAGAGCAAGCCACTTGACTATAAGACAAAGACAGAAGCAAGCCACTTGACTATAAGACACAGACAGAAGCAAGCCACTTGACTATAAGACACAGACAGAAGCCACTTGACTATAAGACACAGACAGAAGCAAGCCACTTGACTATAAGACACAGACAGAAGCAAGCCACTTGACTATAAGACACAGACAGAAGCAAGCCACTTGACTATAAGACACAGACAAAGCAAGCCACTTGACTATAAGACACAGACAGAAGCAAGCCACTTGACTATAAGACACAGACAGAAGCAAGCCACTTGACTATAAGACACAGACAGAAGCAAGCCACTTGACTATAAGACACAGACAGAAGCAAGCCACTTGACTATAAGACACAGACAGAAGCAAGCACACTTGACTATAAGACACAGACAGAAGCAAGCCACTTGACTATAAGACACAGACAGAAGCAAGCCACTTGACTATAAGACACAGACAGAAGCAAGCCACTTGACTATAATACACAGACAGAAGCAAGCCACTTGACTATAAGACACAGACAGAAGCAAGCCACTTGACTATAGGACACAGACAGAAGCAAGCCACTTGACTATAAGACACAGACAGAAGCAAGCCACTTGACTATAAGACACAGACAGAAGCAAGCCACTTGACTATAAGACACAGACAGAAGCAAGCCACTTGACTATAAGACACAGACAGAAGCAAGCCACTTGACTATAAGACACAGACAGAAGCAAGCCACTTGACTATAAGACACAGACAGAAGCAAGCCACTTGACTATAGGACACAGACAGAAGCAAGCCACTTGACTATAAGACACAGACAGAAGCAAGCCACTTGACTATAAGACACAGACAGAAGCAAGCCACTTGACTATAAGACACAGACAGAAGCAAACCACTTGACTATAAGACACAGACAGAAGCAAGCCACTTGACTATAAGACACAGACAGAAGCAAGCAACTTGACTATAAGACACAGACAGAAGCAAGCCACTTGACTATAAGACACAGACAGAAGCAAGCCACTTGACTATAAGACACAGACAGAAGCAAGCCACTTGACTATAAGACACAGACAGAAGCAAGCCACTTGACTATAAGACACAGACAGAAGCAAGCCACTTGACTATAAGACACAGACAGAAGCAAGCCACTTGACTATAAGACACAGACAGAAGCAAGCCACTTGACTATAAGACACAGACAGAAGCAAGCCACTTGACTATAAGACACAAACAGAAGCAAGCCACATGACTATAAGACACAGACAGAAGCAAGCCACTTGACTATAAGACACAAACAGAAGCAAGCCACTTTGTCGTGTCAGTATCATATATACACTTGTGTAGTGTATCTTTCCTTTTATACAGCTGGTCCCTTTGCGTGTGACGTCACGGTACCCGCTGACGTCAGAGGCTCAGCGCATGTGCACAGCCTCTCATAGGCACTCTCCCTCACTAACGTTAGACCTACAGGCGAGACAGACGGTGTGCTGGACTCTCCTTCACTTACTGTAAATATACCGTAACCATCCAACAAAGAGTATCTTTGACCTCCTATATATCTCTCCCAA
Organism: Cherax destructor; assembly: GCA_009830355.1. Lineage (NCBI taxonomy): Eukaryota > Metazoa > Arthropoda > Malacostraca > Decapoda > Parastacidae > Cherax > Cherax destructor. The sequence continues at coordinate 67,548 of WNWK01007408.1, read as the reverse complement.
GACCCACGCGACAACTTGACTATAAGACACAGACAGAAGCAAGCCACTTGACTATAAGACACAGACAGAAGCAAGCCACTTGACTATAAGACACAGACAGAAGCAAGCCACTTGACTATAAGACACAGACAGAAGCAAGCCACTTGACTATAAGACACAGACAGAAGCAAGCCACTTGACTATAAGACACAGACAGAAGCAAGCCACTTGACTATAAGACACAGACAGAAGCAAGCCACTTGACTATAAGACACAGACAGAAGCAAGTCACTTGACTATAAGACACAGACAGAAGCAAGCCACTTGACTATAAGACACAGACAGAAGCAAGCCACTTGACTATAAGACACAGACAGAAGCAAGCCACTTGACTATAAGACACAGACAGAAGCAAGCTACTTGACTATAAGACACAGACAGAAGCAAGCCACTTGACTATAAGACACAGACAGAAGCAAGCCACTTGACTATAAGACACAGACAGAAGCAAGCCACTTGACTATAAGACACAGACAGAAGCAAGCCACTTAACTATAAGACACAGACAGAAGCAAGCCACTTGACTATAAGACACAGACAGAAGCAAGCCACTTGACTATAAGACACAGACAGAAGCAAGCCACTTGACTATAAGACACAGACAGAAGCAAGCCACTTGACTATAAGACACAGACAGAAGCAAGCCACTTGACTATAAGACACAGACAGAAGCAAGCCACTTGACTATAAGACACAGACAGAAGCAAGCCACTTGACTATAAGACACAGACAGAAGCAAGCCACTTGACTATAAGACACAGACAGAAGCAAGCCACTTGACTATAAGACACAGACAGAAGCAAGCCACTTGACTATAAGACACAGACAGAAGCAAGCCACTTGACTATAAGACACAGACAGAAGCAAGCCACTTGACTATAAGACATAGACAGAAGCAAGCCACTTGACTATAAGACACAGACAGAAGCAAGCCACTTGACTATAAGACACAGACAGAAGCAAGCCACTTGACTATAAGACACAGACAGAAGCAAGCCACTTGACTATAAGACACAGACAGAAGCAAGCCACTTGACTATAAGACACAGACAGAAGCAAGCCACTTGACTATAAGACACAGACAGAAGCAAGCCACTTGACTATAAGACACAGACAGAAGCAAGCCACTTGACTATAAGACACAGACAGAAGCAAGCCACTTGACTATAAGACACAGACAGAAGCAAGCCACTTGATTATAAGACACAGGCAGAAGCAAGCCACTTGACTATAAGACACAGACAGAAGCAAGCCACTTGACTATAAGACACAGACAGAAGCAAGCCACTTGACTATAAGACACAGACAGAAGCAAGCCACTTGACTATAAGACACAGACAGAAGCAAGCCACTTGACTATAAGACACAGACAGAAGCAAGCCACTTGACTATAAGACACAGACAGAAGCAAGCCACTTGACTATAAGACACAGACAGAAGCAAGCCACTTGACTATAAGACACAGACAGAAGCAAGCCACTTGACTATAAGACACAGACAGAAGCAAGTTACTTGACTATAAGACACAGACAGAAGCAAGCCACTTGACTATAAGACACAGACAGAAGCAAGCCACTTGACTATAAGACACAGACAGAAGCAAGCCACTTGACTATAAGACACAGACATAAGCAAGCCACTTGACTATAAGACACAGACAGAAGCAAGCCACTTGACTATAAGACACAGACAGAAGCAAGCCACTTGACTATAAGACACAGACAGAAGCAAGCCACTTGACTATAAGACACAGACAGAAGCAAGCCACTTGACTATAGGACACAGACAGAAGCAAGCCACTTGACTATAAGACACAGACAGAAGCAAGCCACTTGACTATAAGACACAGACAGAAGCAAGCCACTTGACTATAAGACACAGACAGAAGCAAGCCACTTGACTATAAGACACAGACAGAAGCAAGCCACTTGACTATAAGACACAGACAGAAGCAAGCAACTTGACTATAAGACACAGACAGAAGCAAGCCACTTGACTATAAGACACAGACAGAAGCAAGCCACTTGACTATAAGACACAGACAGAAGCAAGCCACTTGACTATAAGACACAGACAGAAGCAAGCCACTTGACTATAAGACACAGACAGAAGCAAGCCACTTGACTATAAGACACAGACAGAAGCAAGCCACTTGACTATAAGACACAGACAGAAGCAAGCCACTTGACTATAAGACACAGACAGAAGCAAGCCACTTGACTATAAGACACAGACAGAAGCAAGCCACTTGACTATAAGACACAGACAGAAGCAAGCCACTTGACTATAAGACACAGACAGAAGCAAGCCACTTGACTATAAGACACAGACAGAAGCAAGCCACTTGACTATAAGACGCAGACAGAAGCAAGCCACTTGACTATAAGACACAGACAGAAGCAAGCCACTTGACTATAAGACACAAACAGAAGCAAGCCACTTGACTATAAGACACAGACAGAAGCAAGCCACTTGACTGTAAGACACAAACAGAAGCAATCCACTTGACTATAAGACACAGACAGAAGCAAGCCACTTGACTATAAGACACAGACAGAAGCAAGCCACTTGACCATAAGACACAGATGTATCCAAGAAGTCACACGATCAAAAGCGAAAATATAATTATCTTTTATCGATCAAAATACAACAGCAAGCGGCGTGGAATTTTATTTACAAAGAGCGGAACATTGTCCCAATAAAAGCTTGTTCCGAACAGTCTCTTTTTCCACTGTTGACAGCAAACGCTATTTGCATCTACTCAATAACAGTTGAAATAAAAAACAGTGATAATTACAGCAAATTTGTATGAAAATGTGGAATTATGACAACACCTGATTAAACCAAATTAATAATAATAATAATAATAATAATAATAATAATATTAATAATAAAATTATTATTAATAATAATAAAATTATTATTATTATTATTATTATTATTATTATTATTATTATTATTATTATTATTATTATTAATGGGAAGATAGCGGTACGAGGCGTATACAGAATTTCTAACCAAACGTAAAAACCAGACTTTCCAGTCTTCTAATTGACTAATCCGGCTGTGTTCTGCGTCTCCCTCCATGTATGTCACCGTGGAGCACTCAAACAATTAGAGAATTTCGAATTATTGCTTGGGGAAAAAACTTGAAATTTTAAATTTCCTATTTTGATTTGCATATATAATGGTTCTTATCACAGATAAACCGAAGTAGCGATAATGAATCATTCAGGTTCAGCGCTGGAGGGGAAATCTCACATGGGGAATCTAGGTGTGTGTGTACTCACCTAGTTGTACTCACCTAGTTGTGGTTGCAGGGGTCGAGTCAAAGCTCCTGGCCCCGCCTCTTCACTGGCCGCTACTGGGTCACTCTCCCTGCGCCATGAGCTTTATCATACCTCTGCTTAAAGCTATGTATAGAGCCTGCCTCCACTACATCGCTTCATAAACTATTCCATTTCCCGACAACTCTGTGACTGAAGAAATACTTCCTAACATCTCTGTGTTTAATCTGAGTCTTCAACTTCAATCTGTGTCCCCTTGTTGTTGTGTCCCATCTCTGGAACATTCTGTCTCTGTCCACTTTGTCAATTCCTCTCAGTATCTTATATGTTGTTATCATGTGTGTTATCATGTGTGTGTATGTGTGTGTGTATGTATGTGTGTGTGTATGTGTGTGTGTGTATGTGTGTGTGTGTATGTGTGTGTGTGTGTGTGTGTGTGTGTGTGTGTGTGTGTGTGTGTGTGTGTGTGTGTGTGTGTATGTGTGTTAGTTACCCTTTTGTCCTAGGCACATGTCGATTAGACACTAGGCCTGTTGTATGTGTGTGTGAATGTACTCACCTAATTGTACTCACATAATTGTGGTTGCAGGGGTCGAGATTCAGCTCCTGGCACCGCCTCTTCGCTGTCTGCTACTGGGTCTCTGCTCTCCCTGCTCCATGAGCTTTATCATACCTTGTCTTAAAACTATGTATGGTTCCTGCCTCCACTATATCTTTCTCTAGACTATTCCACTTCCTGACTACTCTGTGGCTAAAGAAATGCTTCCTAACATCCCTTTGACTCATCTGAGTCTTCAGCTTCCAGTTGTGTCCCCTTGTTTCTGTGTTCCCTCTCCGGAACATCCTGTCACTGTCTACCTTGTCAATTCCCCGCAGTATTTTGTATGTCGTTATCATGTCTCCTCTGACCCTTCTTTCCTCCAGTGTTGTTAGTCCTATTTCCCTCAGCCTTTCTTCATAGGACAGACCCCTGAGTTGTGGAACTAACCTTGTCGCAAACCTTTGCACTTCCTCTAGTTTCTTTACGTGCTTGACCAGGTGTGGGTTCCAGACTGGTGCTGCATATTCTAGTATGGGCCTGACGTACAGTGTCTTGAACGATTCCTTGTAAAGGTAACGGAACGCTAATCTTAGGTTTGCCAGTCGCCCATATGCTGCCGCAGTTATCTGGTTGATGTGTTCCTCCGGAGACGTGCTTGGCGTTATACTCACTCCAAGGTCTTTCTCCTTTGCCGAGGTTTGTAGCCTTTGTCCACCTAGCTTTTACTCTGTCAGCGGTCTTCTTTGCCCTTCTCCGATCCTCATGACTTTGCATTTGGAGGGATTGAATTCGAGAAGCCAATTGCTAGACCAGATGTCGAGCTTGTCCAGGTCTGTTTGCAGCCCTGCCTGGTCCTCTTCCGATGTGATTCTCCTCATTATTTTCACATCATCCGCGAATAGAGACACTTCTGTGTCTATCCCGTCCGTCATGTCATTTACATATACCAGGAATAACACTGGTCCTAGGACTGACCCCTGCGGTACACCGCTCGTCACAGGCGCCCACTGTGATACCTCACCACGCACCATGACCCGTTGTTGCCTCCCTTTGAAGTATTCCCTGATCCATTCCAGTGCCCTTCCTGTTATATCTGCTTGTTCTTCCAACTTCTTTACTAATCTCATGTGAGGAACTGTGTCGAAGGCCTTCCTGCAGTCCAGGAAAATGCAATCAACCCACCCTTCTCTCTCCTGCCTTACCTCTGTTACTTTATCATAGAACTCTAGGAGGTTTGTGTGTGTGTGTGTGTGTGTGTGTGTGTGTGTGTGTGTGTGTGTGTGTGTGTGTGTGTGTGTGTGTGTGTGTGTATGTGTGTGTGTGTGTGTGAGTGTGTGTGTGTTCAGGAAAAATTAATTTGGGATGTGTATTTTAGTACCAATTAAATAATTTCTAATATCTTACTATCATTCGACCAAGGGTATACTCTAAACGAGAGTTATTATCATTTTTGCTGTTGGTGGTGGTGGTGGTTGTCGATGTTATTTTATATATCATGAAGATCTAAACCCACGTGAGCAGTGGTGGACGCTCGATCCTCCGACCTTTGACGTGCTGTTGGAGTGTGACCAGGGTAACTTTTCAGAAGAAATTCAGGGACACTGGCTCGTCGGACTTGAGTCCTGGAGGTAGGAAGAGCAGTGCCGGCACTCTGAGGGAAGGCTGGGGATGTTGCAGTGGGAGGGCAATCTGAATGTAATGTCAGCACACTTCTGGGAAGACGGCGGTTGAATGAGCACTCGTGAACTTGTTTTCTTTTGTGGGTCACCCTAACTGGCACGATAAGGCCGTTGAGTTAAAAAATGATGTGAATACCTAAATAATTATTATTAAAGAAAACATTGATCTACTAAGACAAGTTACAACTGGATAACACATTAATCTGGATTTTTTTTTTAAACAGAAAATTAACTAGAGTTTGCTAGGGGGTTAGAACAAGTATAAAACAATTCAGTATTGACTTACATACAGTGTGTGCCAAAGCAAGCTGAGCTCCTCTCTTACGAATTTCATTGACTCTTGCAGAGCTAAATCATTGCAACAATCAGCGAATGAGAGACGTGGGGAAATAAAAAGAAAAATGCATCAACAAAATCACTTCACTACATTTCCACTCAAATAGCTAAACCATTTTGTAAAATTTTCAGAGACGCTCTTGGTAAAGTCTGGCTTAATGTACCTGGCATGAAATTCTGCGTAAGGAACCACGTCTGGGATGTCATCGCCCAGGTAGTAATCTCAGCACTCGTAATAACGATTAATCACTGCGATATCTGTGCGGGAAGGAACTTCTCTTTGGCCTATCACCTCTAGAAATTCCCTTTTGATCTTTAAGGTGGGCAAATGTTTGACACTTATTGCGACGGCATCATCCGGGTAATGCATGACTGTTATAGTCGTAAGGTGGTCCAAAAGTTCAAGAGTAATCATACTCAACATCCAGTATAACGAAATTCGAATAAGTTTCCTTGTCGATACGATCTTTGTAAATGGTAACGTAATCATCAGGATCTATTCTCACCTGCTGGTGGTGAAAACTGCCACAGTGCACTAGCTCATCAACGATAACCCCCAAACCGTAGGAACAGTTTGGGCGAAGGTTCACTAAATGGTATCCCAGTGGATGATTTATGAATCCTCCATGGGCATAGCACGAATCTTCCTCCATGTTTGTGATGTTAGTGATTTCCCAATGGAAATAAGTCACTGTCTGACTTTTTTGGATAATCTATGTAACTGTATTTGTGCATACCTGAATAAACTTACTTACTTACTTCTCAGTGGTGTTTACGTCATTGAGCTGAGCAAGTTCAATGCCTTGTAAACCTCCGGTATATACTGCACCTCCATCTTATCAAACATTATGACTGGGACGGTATTCTTTGGCCACCGAGTCTTTAAAAACCTTCCTATTTCGAAATTTAACATCCACTCCTCAAAGCTGGTAGAACCTAGTGAGAAGCTCTGCTTATGGAGGTTGGCCTGGGTGAGGAAGTCCTCGGAGAGGCAGACACAAGGAAAGTGGGTGTTTTTCGGGCGGTCATTGAGATGGTTATCCTGGGTGAAGCTGGACTGGGGATAGTCATCCTGGGTGAGGCTGGCCTGGGGATAGTCATTCTGGATGAGGTTGGCCTGGGGATACTCATCCTGGGTGAGGCTGCCCTGGGGATAGTCATTCTGAGTGATGCAGCCCTGGAGATATTCATTCTGAGTGATGCAGCCCTGGGGATAGTCATTCTGAGTGATGCAGCCCTGGGGATAGTCATTCTGAGTGATGCAGCCCTGGGAATATTCATTCTGAGTGATGCAGCCCTGGGGATAGTCATTCTGAGTGATGCAGCCTTGGGGATAATCATTCTGAGTGATGCAGCCCTGGGGATAGTCATTCTGAGTGATGCAGCCTTGGGGATAATCATTCTGAGTGATGCAGCCCTGGGGATAGTCATTCTGAGTGATGCAGCCTTGGGGATAATCATTCTGAGTGATGCAGCCCTGGGGATATTCATTCTGAGTGATGCAGCCCTGGGGATATTCATTCTGAGTGATGCAGCCCTGGGGATATTCATTCTGAGTGATGCAGCCCTGGGGATATTCATTCTGAGTGATGCAGCCCTGGGGATATTCATTCTGAGTGATGCAGCCCTGGGGATATTCATTCTGAGTGATGCAGCCCTGGGGATATTCATTCTGAGTGATGCAGCCCTGGGGATATTCATTCTGAGTGATGCAGCCCTGGGGATATTCATTCTGAGTGATGCAGCCCTGGTGATAGTCATCCTGAGGGATACAGCCCTGGGGATAGTCATCCTGGGTGATGCAGCTCTGGGGATAGTCATTCCGAGTGATGCAGCCCTGGGGATAGTCATTCTGAGTGATGCAGCCCGGGAAAAAGTCATCCTGAGTGGTACAGCCCTGGGGACAGTCATTCTGAGTTGTGCAGCCCTGAGGATAGTCATTCTGAGTGATGCAGCCCTGGGGATAGTCATCCTGGGTGATGCAGCCTTGGGGACGGCCCGATCCTTGAGGAAGGCCCGATCCTTCTTATCAGAGGATCCACTAGGCTGACTAGAGGGTGCAGCCACTCTGACACACACCATCCAAGTCACCAACAGCAGCTTGCTAAACACCATCCTAGATTACTGTCGATAAATAAAATTAAAGTGAAAAAATATAATATATTTTCGGGTACTTTAAGAAGTGCAAAAGGCGCTCACGCTTCCCTTGGTACTAGAGAAGCTGGTGAAGCGTCTTTGGGAAGTATATTTTCTTGCACAAAACCTCCTATTATTGTCTTCTTGTTGGTGAAGCATTATTAAGTAGACAGCATTGCCGTTAATGTAGCCTAATATAAACAATTACATAAGAGGACACTTGGAAGGTCCCCTGATCAGCCGCGTTATGATGGCTACGTATATTGCCTTTCAGTCATTGTATTTTGCCTTTCATCCAGCTGGAGGTGTTGAGTGAAGGCAGCTGCTGGTAGTAGGACTCTCAGTAGACGAGAAGATGACAGATGAAGGAGCGTGTAGTGTCTTGGAGGTGCATGACACGCAAACCTGTGATTGGCGCAATTTATCATTCTCCGAGTGAAGTGACTTTCCCGTCTTGACCTTCCTCCCGTGCGGTGACTTTACTCCCGTGTTTGCCTTCCTCTCATGTGATGACCTTACTCCCGTGCGGTGACTTCACTCCCGTGTTTGCCTTCCTCTCATGTGATGACCTTACTTCCGTGTTTGCCTTCCTCTCATGTGATGACCTTCCGTGTTTGCCTTCCTCTCATGTGATGACCTTACTCCCGTGTTTGCCTTCCAATGCGGTGACCTTCCACTCGTTACTGCCTTCTTGTCACTTTGTGACTTTCTTCCTGTGTGATGACCTTCATCCATGTAGTGGGCTTTTTTCCATGTCTCGACCTTCCTCCTGTGTTGTGAACTTTCTCCAGTGCGGTGACTTTCCATTTGTAAGGTAAACTTTTTTGCTTTCCCTGTAGTTTTTATATACTCCCTAGATCACTTTACCGTTATACAAAGGAACTATGTATATTCTTTGCCATTGCTGAGGTACTTTTTCTTTTTTATATATACAAATCACATATGGAGTAAAGTAATGCTTTCAGCATCTCCATTATAATCCAATTAAAATCTACAGCTTTTTTTTCACTTTCACTCTGCTTTCTGTGTTATCCACTTCCTCCATACTCACTTCTGGCTCCTCTCTCTCCTAAATAAACTCCATTCTTGCCACATGCATGAGTCCTCTGCCTCCATTTCATCGTATACTTTCAACAATTTCTCAAAATATTCTCCCCATCTTTACACCACTTTCACTTCCATTCCCAGCATCTCACCACTTTCACTCTTCAATGACATGTTCGTTTTTTCCCCAAGTAATTTCCAGCTTACTAATCTCTCTCTCTCTCTCTTTAACAGTTTCTCTTTCTTAACATAAATTATCGATGACTCAGACTTTTTTATTTATTTATTTACCTGTTTTCTACTCTACCCTTTCTTTTTCATATTTAATTTTTTCACATAGGAAAGTTATTTCATGGTCCAGTTTTTTCTCTCTTTAGCTCCTGTTTCACCTCATTATTCCACCCTGCATTATTTTTCCAGCTCCCATCTTTCCATAACCCCAAACCTCTATTGCAGACACAGTACATTTTTAAATCTATATCATACCTCTTCGTCATTCTCCCTGTCACTTTTCTCATTCTAGGCAGTTATTCTTCTAGCAATTGTTCATGTTTCTCACTAAACATTCTTTTAGTTTATTCACCATACTTTTGTTTATCTTTTAGTTTATTCACCATACTTTCGTTTATCTTTCAGTTTATTCACCATATTTTCGTTTATCTTTTAGTTTATTCACCATACTTTTGTTTATCTTTTAGTTTATTCACCATACTTTCGTTTATCTTTCAGTTTATTCACCATATTTTCGTTTATCTTTTAGTTTATTCACCATACTTTCGTTTATCTTTCAGTTTATTCACCATATTTTCGTTTATCTTTCAGTTTATTCACCATACTTTCGTTTATCTTTTAGTTTATTCACCATACTTTCGTTTATCTTTCAGTTTATTCACCATACTTTCGTTTATCTTTCAGTTTATTCACCATACTTTCGTTTATCTTTTAGTTTATTCACCATACTTTCGTTTATCTTTCAGTTTATTCACCATACTTTCTTTTATCTTTTACTCACTAACACCAATCTGCTCGTGCTCCACCTTCTTGGTCATCCTCCTATATAAGGATCAGACATGTACGTCAATGGCATTATATGCCGACAAATATGTTAATAGGGCACAATATGCAGTTCATGGCATTTTACTGAGAAGACGTTTCGTCCACCAGGGGATACCAATTCTCACAACTGAGAACTAATGAAGGCACTGCTTCAAGAAACATCTCAATATAATTTCAATAACTGCATATTTTGTGTTACCAACGTGCAAGGATTGGACCTATTAATTACACATCTAAAAAAAACCATGAACATATACAACACTATGGCTCAGCTTAGTCAAGTGCTCTTATTGCACACTTTATTATACCTCGTAAACAGCTGTCTTGAGCTGAAGGTCAACAAGGATCCACAACAACCAGCCACATGTTGTGCACCTATCACTCTGTGTAGCAAAATTTCATTCTTGTTGAATTGCTTGTGTGTCTCTGACAATTAGGGTTCGCTGATAATGAGTCTGGTACTGACATTGCCAATGTGTCAGTAGTTGTTGGGATTCTGTTTTCATGTATTTCATTTATTTCTTAAATTTAATTATGAGTTTTATTGTAATTATAATGACTAATTGTAAGTATAATTTAAGAAATAATTTTTTTCATGTTAGTTATATTGAAATTTATATGCGATTTATATTTTAATTTATACTATAATTTACTGTTATATTTATGCTCGCTTTCTTTTAGTCATTGGTTCTAGCTGGATCAAGCATATAATCGACCCCTTACATTAATGCTTACTTTAGAATGCTTCTTGCTAAGCAAGACCAGTCATGGTAACATCATGTCTGCTGTGGCAGCTGTCGTTCAACATAATAAGAAAGGTCACATGATAGTAGGTGTATAACTATCAGTTCCTCGCGAATTGGGAGTAACCCATTACACAATCACAAAGACTGCACACTTTCGCATGATCGATATTTCAACATGCAATAAAAGCAATGGTAGAAAAAAATGTTGTTTATCCAAACATGCCATTATCTGTTGGCCCTGTGCCACACAGAGAAGATTTACCAATTCCCTCTCCACCTTCCTTAGAAGGGGCTTCAGACTGAGAGCTGAATTTATCCTCAACTCTCAACCACAACTCATCTCACTCATATTTTTGTCCAGCTTATTTTTAAAGCGCCGACCCATCTTATTGGTATGACCTATCTCCACTAGAGGAGGGCCACACTCACTTGTGACGCAGTCTTCAACTACTGTCAGTCATCTCTGACTCCGATATACATGTCTGTGCCTAAAGCTAAATGACTCAACATTTATCCCCTATTCAAGGCTAAGTTACTGAACACTTTAAAATTACCTCTGCTGTTCCTTCAACGTCACCAGCATAAAAGTCGCCTCCGAAATCAACTGAAGAAATCTCCTGTTCAGGCAATGTCTTTTGTATGTAAACATACCCAAGTGTTGCACGTGTGTTTTATGTACCCAAGTGTTGCACGTGTGTTTTATGCATCACTATACAAAACTCCTGAGTTTTTTTTTTTTTTTTTGCTTTCACTTTATTTAGTTTATAAATATTATAGTCATTTTTTCCCATGATTAGATCCTTACATTTGTCCACATCAGAGTGCCTCTGCCACTTCTCCGACCACACCATCAATCTTTCCGGATCATCCTGTATCTGCATAGTGAGTTCAACAAAAGTTAATCGACGGCCTCTTATAGTGTCATAGACAAACGCGCGCAAGTCGCTATTTATTCTCTCATCAATGTCATTTCTGGAGATTGTGAACAAGGAGCCTGATAATGATTCTTGTGGAACACCACTTGTAACGGGCCCCCAGGAGACAATGTTCTTCTATATCGTTTACCGGCACCTTCATCAGTGACTTGTGTGGAACTCTATTAAGTACATTGTAATTAGATCGAAGGTATTTAATACCGACAAGTTGATGTATAAGACACACTTGCAATATCAAGGTATCTTTATTTGAGAGACGTTTCACCCACCTGGATTTTCTTTATTAATCTAATAGAGATATGAAGGAGACTTGTATAGGGAAATCCGAGATATGGTTGAGGGACTACTGGTGTTATAAGCGTGATTGGGACTTTTTTTATTGAGTAATTTACTGGCCAAGGAAGTAGTGATCAAATTTTCGGTGTGATGAAAATGTATTAGTATTAGTTGTAGTAATAGTAGTAGTAGTAGTAGTTGTACTTGTAGTAGTAGTAGTAGTTGTTGTAGTAGTAGTAGTTGTTGTAGTAGTAATAGTGGTCAATCGTGTAGAAAGTTTTATTGGTTATGAAGGTGTTGAGTCCCTATGCCTTGAATGACAATAAACGCTAAAATATACACGATATATACACATTTGTACAGAAAATGGTTTATTCTTCATGTAGCAAGGGACAGTATGGCCCCCCTCCTCCCTGTAGTTTGTAGTTTGTTTTTCAATTAATTACAAATTCTTCTGAGTTTATTATAGCAATGATCCAACATACCATATTTCCATTATGATGGAATAGCCTGATTAAAGGAGTATATTTTGTTACTCAATATTTTGAAAGCCTCCTTCTCTTCTATTTCAGTAATTTCAATATGTTTCTGAAGAATAATTCTCATAAAATCATCAAAAGGGCGATCACTCATGTCAAGGAGTCTGTCTGGCAAAAGAGATTTGGGTAGAACTTGTTCATCCCAAAAGTAAAAAAAAAAAAAAAAAAAAAAAAAAAAAAAAAAAAATGTAATTTTAAGCTTGTGTGACGTGATCAGTTCAGCGGAAGAGTCGTGTGGTATCCATGGATACAATAAGATCACAGTAAACAGGTGATATCACAATATGCAGAACAATCACTGTGAAAAATAGTGAAATTCCAAGAGCTTTCATGATTTCTTATATTATCAAGGAACTGTTGAAATAAAAGATCATCAGGAAGACATACAAGGACGAGACTACACCTCGCGGTAACCTTACAACACCCCCTTATTTATGGTAATCGCATGATGCCTTGGACCAAAACGTCTAGCGTTAGCTGGGCGCCAAGGTATTGGAAATTATATATATATATATATATATATATATATATATATATATATATATATATATATATATATATATATATCGTGCCGTATATTTAAAACTGGTCAATTAGCAAGAACTCATTTAAAATTAAGTCCATTCTAAAATTTTCATTATACGTTTAAAGATATATATTTTTCATTAATGTTAATGTAAAAATTAATAATTTTGTACCAAAAGAACCTTAGAAAACTTACTTAACCTTAAACCTTATTATAACAAGTGCAATTTAATTTAGACTAATAGAACTAAATATATTTTAGATAAGTTTACAATAATTTAATAATAAACAAACCCAATGAAATTTTTTTTTTCGTTAGGTTCAGAATGATTTTTGCGAAATTATTGCTTACAAAATTTTTCGCTTGCCGTATTCGGCAAGAGGAGTGTTGGTATTTAAGCATCAAATTTACTATTCTCGCATTTTACTCTATTCTCTCCTCTCTCTCTCTCTCTCTCTCTCTCTCTCTCTCTAAATATACTATATATATATATATATATATATATATATATATATATATATATATATATATATATATATATATATATATATATATATATATATATATATATATATATATATATATATATATATATATATATATATATATATTATATATATATATATATATATATATATATATATATATATATATATATATATATATATATATATATATATATATATATATATATATATATATATATATATATATATATATATATATATATATATATATATATATATATATATATATATATATATATATATATATATATTTTACTTATGCTGATGGTTCTTAGCTCATTAACAAGATTAGATTTTAAGCTGGGCAAACTTGTGAATGTGTCAGGTACCCGCCCACAGCACCAGCCGCCTCTGAATAGCTAAGCCCGGGTTCTTTTGTGTTGTGTCGTGTCCCCGTCTGACCACCAACTGACCTATTGCGACCCCTGACCCCACACGCACCACATGCCCTGACCTGTGGAAGAGTATTCTAAGCTGTGGGAAAGCGTTCGGTGTTGTTTTTGTTGATTTATTCGTCAGGGGAAAATCCCGAGGCAGATCTGTGACATGTAATGATAAAACTGTTCCGGGGTGCTGCATTATGGCAGGAGAGAGAGACCAGAGACAACGGATGGATTGCACCGCTGATGGTGCAATCCATACGGTTGTGGCAGACATTGTCACTACGTCGGGCCATAACAGCAAAAGCTGGTGTACCTGTGCTGTTCTCAGAGGTTAGTGACCATGTCAGGTTATGGCAGCAGCGATCCCTGACTGACCAGAGCTGCTCTCAGTGGTCATAAAGAGGCTTTGCTTTAACGGGATGGTAAAGGATCCTTGAATCTGTTCCACCTTGGATATTTCTTCAGTTTTATAGAGGAAGAAAGAGGCGTCTGCTTCGTAATGTCTTTCTTGTAGCTAGAATCTTATAACTGGGATGTCATAGGAGTCAGAGTCGAGGGAAATGAGTTTCGGCACTTGGATGTCTTAATAACTAGAACGTTATCTGACAAAGCCACCCGTCAGGAAGACAACACGAGGCGTCAAGAGAGCAAGGTAAGACATCAGGAAGAAAAGGCGTCAGGAAGTAATAATAATGTATCAGGAGGATAGAACAGGATGTCAGCAGAAGAGACCAAGACGTCAGAAGAGCACTAGATATCAGGAGGGCAGCACAATACGTCAGGATTTCACCAAATATCAGGACAGAGCAAGACGTCATGACAAGACTTTAGCACTAGCCATCAGGATAATAGAATAAGGCGTCAGGAGGACAGGACAACGCGTCAGTAGTTGGGGTGGGCGTTGTTGCGGGCGGCCGTGACCCCGCCCACCTACCTGCCGCCCTCCAAGTAACACACGGAGGTAAACACTTCCTGTGGACAGGTGCTGAAGTGCCCGCCAGCCCTTTTGTTGCCCCTTACTGCTTCCTCCGTTTCTTATTATGTCTTACTGCTTCCTCTCTTATTCATCGTGCCCTTCTGTATCCTCTCTTCCTTCGACTTGTGTCTCACTGCTTCCTGCCTACTACTTGTGTCTCACTGCTTCCTGCCTTCTACTTGTGTCTCACTGCTTCCTGCCTTCTACTTGTGTCTCACTGCTTCCTGCCTTCTACTTGTGTCTCACTGCTTCCTGCCTTCTACTTGTGACTCACTGCTTCCTGCCTTCTACATGTGTCTCACTGCTTCCTGCCTTCTACTTGTGTCTCACTGCTTCCTGCCTTCTACTTGTGTCTCACTGATTCCTGCCTTCTACTTATGTCTCACTGCTTCCTGCCTTCTACGTGTGTCTCACTGCTTCCTGCCTTCTACTTGTGTCTCACTGCTTCCTGCCTTCTACTTGTGTCTCACTGCTTCCTGCCTTCTACTTGTGTCTCACTGCTTCCTGCCTTCTACATGTGTCTCACTGCTTCCTGCCTTCTACTTGTGTCTCACTGCTTCCTGCCTTCTACTTGTGTCTCACTGCTTCCTGCCTTCTACTTGTGTCTCACTGCTTCCTGCCTTCTACTTGTGTCTCACTGCTTCCTGCCTTCTGCTTGTGTCTCACTGCTTCCTGCCTTCTACTTGTGTCTCACTGCTTCCTGCCTTCTACTTATGTCTCACTGCTTCCTGCCTTTTACTTGTGTCTCACTGCTTCCTGCCTTCTACTTGTGTCTCACTGCTTCCTGCCTTCTACTTGTGTCTCACTGCTTCCTGCCTTCTACTTGTGTCTCACTGATTCCTGCCTTCTACTTGTGTCTCACTGCTTCCTGCCTTCTACATGTGTCTCACTGCTTCCTGCCTTCTACTTGTGTCTCACTGATTCCTGCCTTCTACTTGTGTCTCACTGCTTCCTGCCTTCTACTTGTGTCTCACTGCTTCCTGCTTTCTACTTATGTCTCACTGCTTCCTGCCTTCTACTTGTGTCTCACTGCTTCCTGCTTTCTACTTATGTCTCACTGCTTCCTGCCTTCTACTTGTGTCTCACTGCTTCCTGCCTTCTACTTATGTCTCACTGCTTCCTGCCTTCTACTTGTGTCTCACTGCTTCCTGCTTTCTACTTATGTCTCACTGCTTCCTGCCTTCTACTTGTGTCTCACTGCTTCCTGCCTTCTACATGTGTTTCACTGCTTCCTGCCTTCTACTTGTGTCTCACTGCTTCCTGCCTTCTACATGTGTCTCACTGCTTCCTGCCTTCTACTTGTGTCTCACTGCTTCCTGTCCCCTACTTGTGTCACACTGCTTCCTGTCTTCTACTTGTGTCTCACTGCTTCCTGCCTTCTACATGTGTCTCACTGCTTTCTGCCTTCTACTTGTGTCTCACTGCTTCCTGCCTTCTACATGTGTCTCACTGCTTCCTGCCTTCTACATGTGTCTCACTGCTTCCTGCCTTCTACTTGTGTCTCACTGCTTCCTGCCTTCTACTTGTGTCTCACTGCTTCCTGCCTTCTACTTGTGTCTCACTGCTTCCTGCCTTCTACTTGTGTCTCACTGCTTCCTGCCTTCTGCTGTGCGTTATAGCTAGTATGAAAGTATTTTTCCGAAGGTGTCGCGGCCTGGTGGCTAATTGTTCGTTTAATTCATGTTAAGAGCTAAACCCATTTGGGTCATTCAAGACATGGTGGAGGCTTGATCCTCCGTCTGATGAACGCGAGACTGACGCGTTTCCTATTTGTACTCACCTATTGGCCAGGTGGTTAGAGCGCACCCGGCGTTCTCACTTTTTTTCCCCCAATTCGAATCTCTGTAATGAGACACAGTATAGCAAGTCTTTCTGAAGACGTTTGGGTCGGTGTTGAGCTTCATGTCAGAACCTGATGAAGCTCAACACTGAGCGAAACTTGTGCAACACATGGGAATTTTCGCTTTGGAAACGTTTCGCCAACCAGTAGCTGTATCAATTCAATACAGATAATTTTTTTTTTCTCTGTACTGGATTGATAAAGTTACTGGCGGGCGAAATTTTTCTACATTAAAGATACCCAGTTGTAGCACACGTTTCTCATTCATCTAATTGTCAGTTTTCTGAACCACCTATATAATAATCATTGTGCGAAACATTGTCTCTTTACCATACTTCATGGTTAATGGGGTTCATAATCTATCGACTACACGAGGGCCATTAGTGTTGCATGTCACCTGTTCACCACCAGTCAAGAATTCATTAACCTCTCCAATGGGGATTAAATTCTCAGTTTATGTACACTTCTGGTGTCTATACACTGTGTTCTATACTTCTCGGTACTATTTGTTACTTAAGCTAGTTCGTATACCCAGTGAAACTTGACTTGGGTTTTTTAATAGTATCGAACTTGTTTATCAGAATTTTCAAGTTTCCTCTTAGAGTCTACTGGACTTGTTCATGCAGTGTTTCTGATATCTTCTGATAAGATGTTAAAAAGATTTGGAATCACGGATGTTGATACAATGTTCTCTTATTGTTCCCACGGCTTCCCTACTTTACAGTATGTTTATGTTACACTTCCTTCCATATATCTCACGTCAGTATATTGTTATAGCAGCATGCAGGTTTGGGATCAGGCCCTAAAGCACCTTCTATGTATATATTATCATGTATTTTTCTCTCCTCCAATCTAGCGAGTTCATATTTAGGAATTTTAGGAGTTCTCAATAATTATGTGCACTGCTGGCTCTAAGAGGATGGTAAAAGATCCTTGAATCTGTTCCACCTCGGATATTTCTTCTGTCCTGAACGGGGCCGTCAATAGTGAGCAATACTCTAAGCGAGAAAGCATGAGTGATTTGAATTGCGTTACCATTGGCAGTATTTCCTATGTTATGAAAATTCTCATTATCCATCCTGTCATCTTCCTAGCCCTGTGAGATTTACCTTAGTGTGCTCCTTGAAAGAGAGGTCAGCTGATACTAATACTACCAGGTTATCTATGTGTTCCTTATCTTCTATTTGGTAAGTTTCTTGCATTTTGTATACAGTGTCCCTTTTGAATTCTTCATTCCATATCTAAGCACCATCACCACCACCACCACCGCCGCCACCGCGGTGGCGGTGGTGGCGGTGGTGGTGGTGATGGTGATGATGCCAACACCACCACCACCACTGCCCACCTCCAATACCGCACACCACCACCACAACTGCTCCCACCGCCAACCCCCACCACCACCACAATCACCACCAAAACTCACTACTGCCCACCACCACCACCAAGGCTCTCCATTGCCCACCACCACCCAGCTCAGTCTCCAGTCATCTCACTCATCACCACCATTTTGGCCTTGTAATGGAACTTTCGTAGTGGCATCAATAGGATGACTAATGACTTAGTATGTTAATTAACCATCAGTGAGCTGACAATCTTCCTCAGGGAAAATAGAAGATTGTCTCTGGGTTGACAGCCGGAACTGGCTCCTTTTGAAACCCTGAATTATAAGGTGATGTTGACAACGCCAGGGAAGACTGCCTTAGTAAGCCAGACTGTAGGAAATTTATATTAACAATGACCTCGTTAACGAGATGATTGGGGACCATTAACGGTTCTCATAAGGAATAATGAATAAATGGCTTTCTCTCTCTCACTCTCTCTATCTCCAGAGGGCAGAGGACGGGTTGTTGAGGTGGTTCGGGCATTTAGAAGAGGGAATATAAATCTGTAGTGGAAGGAAGGTGGGGTAGGGATGGTCCTAGGAGAGGTTGGAGGGAGGGAGTAAAGGTGATTTTGTGTGCCCGGGGCTTGGACTTCCAGCAAGGGTGCGTCAGCGTGTTAGAGCAAGTGGAGACGAATGATTTTTATGACTTGATGTGCTGTTGGTGTGTGAGCAAATTAACATTTATGAAGGGATTCAGGGAAATGGTTAGTAGGACTCGAGTGCTGGAAGTGGGAAGGACAGTGCCTGCGCTCTGAAGGAGGGGTGTTAAGATAAGATTTTGTTCGGATTTTTAACCCCGGAGAGTTAGCCACCCAGGATGACCCAAGAAAGCAAGTGCGTCATCCAGGACTGTCTGTTTTATTTCCACTTGGGTCTTTAATCTTGTCGTCCAGGATGCGACTCACACCAGTCGACTAACACCCAGGTACCTACTTGCTTGCTAGGTGAACGGGACATCAATTGTAAGGAAATATGCCCAATGTTTCCACCCTCTCCGGGGATCGAACCACGGACACTGTGTGTGAGGCAAGAATGTTGCCTATCAGGCCACGGTGTTATGTTGAATTTTTTTAACTGTAGTATAGGCACGCCTTTGGCAAGACAGTGAGGAGCAAATGATGATATGGTACCTCCATATATATATATATATATATATATATATATATATATATATATATATATATATATATATATATATATATATATGTCGTGCCGAATAGGTAAAACTGGTCAATTTGCAAGAACTCATTTAAAATTAAGTCCTTTCTAAAATTTGATCTCAAAGATATATTTTTTCATTTATATTAATGTAAAAATTAATAATTTTTTATCAAAAGAACCTTAGAAAACTTATCTGTCCGTATTATAACGAGCGCAATTTAATTTAGCCTAATCCAACTAAATATATTTAAGATAAGTTTACAATAATTTAATAATAAACAAACACAATGAAATATATTTTTTTAGGTTCAGAATGATTTTTGCGAAATTACTGCAAACACAAATTTTCGCTTGCCTTATTCGGCAAGAAGAGCGTTGCTATTAAAGCCAAAATAGCAAGTTTTACCTATTTGGCACGACATATATATATATATATATATATATATATATATATATATATATATATATATATATATATATATTATATATATATATATATATATATATATATATATATATATATATATATATATATATATATATATATATATTTATATATATATATATATATATATATATATATATATATATATATATATATATATATATATATATATATATATATATATATATATATATATATATATATATGGTTGCAATACTGCAACAGCCGGGAATCGAACCTGGGCCATTCAGCTCGGCTCATGGGAGGCAAGCTAACCTACCGACGCCTGAAGCCACTTGACCACCGTCCTGGTCAAGGCGTCGGAAAGTTAGCTTGGTTCCCAGGAGCCGGGCTAAATGTCCCGGGTTCGATTCCCAGCTGGTCGCAGTATGGTATTTTCTTTTAAACCACTTTGTTCCTTGAATGCAAATAGACACCACTGTCTATTTGCAAAATGTATGTATGTATGTATGCGCTCTTGTGTGTGTGCATGTGTGCATTCACACACAGTGAGTGTACACACATACACAGTGTAAGCATAACAACACAGTACCAAGACCATGAACCAAATAATGAACAAAAGGAACAACGTTCAATTACTCAAAATTGACTTTAAAGTCAAAATGCAGATTTGTCTTAAAATTCTTCTTCTTCTTCTTCTTCTTCTTCTTCTTCTTCTTCTTATTATTATTATTATTATTATAATAATTATTATTATTATTAATGTTGTCGTTGTTGTAAACGAATAAAAATAAATAAATAAGAAGTAGAGTAGTAATGGTTATAATAATGATGATGATGATGATAATAATAATAATAATAATAATAATAATAATAATAATAATAATAATAATAATAATAATAATAATAATAATAAAGAAGTTTTTTTTTATTTAGAAAAAACAAGAATACATTTGAATAGTCAGGAAATGACTAATCATCTGATACAATATGTACAAAAAATAAATGACAACTTATCTCTATGATTCCCAATTACCTTAAGGAGATGAGACAAAAAAAAAATAAGAATATAATAAACATATAAGACCACTTAAATGGTCCCGTTGCAATATATATGACACTCTTTATACACTTTACATTAATGTACTGCTAATATTATACATTTACAGTTGAAATGTGGATTAAAGACATGTCCTCATACTCCACCACCATGACTCATAACCTATCTAATGTATTTAAACAATGAAATGCATCATACCATACACACACAAAAACCCCATCGTAACATACAGACACATGAATATATACATTTTACATTACAATGCCGTCTCCGCCTCACAACTCCTATATATACAAAAAAAAACCCTACCTAATTTTGTCTCATTCAACAATGAAATATGAAATATTTCACGAGATCAAATCATCCCACACAAAAGACCCCCTCCTTCAACCCCCCCCTTTATCCTGCTAATACCCCTACATACATGTCTGATAGAACTACTGATCATACTAAATCATGAAATCCTTAATAAATCATGGCTCAAACAAAAGTAGTCCATTAAACTTTTCTTTACATAACCAAACATACAAACTTAAAAACAACAAACAAGAACAATCAATAACGTGTGGCTTCCTCACCCCTAAAAAATTGGACCACTCAAAGTCCAACAAAAGAAACTCGTGTAATTTATATAACATTTCCATATGTACACTTATAATGAAACCTAATAACCAACAGCAGATGATTACAGTGCTGTAGCCCAACATACATACAATTCAAGAATAATACAACATCAAGCCCAAACACCAGGCAGTTAAGGTCTCCAATGTACAATCAAAATAACATTACACCACTCCTTATAACAATTATAAATTAATAAGGTAGAATATCTTACCATCACTATACTGCACATTCCTCCTCCACTGAAGAAACAACTATGCATTCAACATATATTACTGTAACTTACCTTTGTCATAAGTACAAAATGCAACGAGCCACATGTTTGCAACACACCACAATAACACATAATACCCTAATGACATATATATAAAAACAACTTTTATGAAAAACAAATACAACCATCATTCCCTTATAAGCACCTAAACAGGCACTGTCATACTAATTCACAAAATTTAAACACCCAAGGAAAGCCACCTCTACCTTCCTCCCTGTTTTGACGTACCCCTATAAACCCCCTTTTCTATGTCTTAATCCTTTTCTACTTCATAACCCAATTCTTATACATACCTCCATTCACATCCCCAAGAGTCAAAAAAGTCAAAACGTAATCACAAGGTTACCTTGTCACTCCGTCACTCCCCCCCCCATGCTACACAAACATACCACTCTAACTTACCACTCCTACACCTAACAGTCTATTTACTCAACCGTTCCCTAACCCCAACGAGAACAGCCACGTTTCAACTATTCACTTGTATCATGCCCAACAACTGTCCTACCGTAAATTTCCTATACCCCACAGGAAAAAACCTACCCATGATCCCCCATACAAAACCCTATTTCTACATTTTGTCCTGTACATGGACGCTGCAATAGCCTTTAACCTCACACTCCCAGGTTGCTCCCTCATCACCCACGAAACATACACAAAATCAACTGCCATGTACATAAGCGCTCTACGAACGTCCTGCCCCACACCACCTATATCTAAGCTCAAAAATCTCAACGCATGAATCCCCCCTCCCCCTCCTAATCTTATTAACCGCCCCAACCATTGTCTTACCACATCTAGGTGCTCACAAAAGTATACCTCATAATAAATAGTATCGTCCTCCCCTCATCTACCACATCTTGCATCTCCAACCAATCCCATCCTATATAGCACCTCACGTGAGGCCAGAACCCCATGCACAACCTCCCTTCCTCTACTTTTATAAAATTCCCTTATTGCTGGCTTCGCCATTTCCACCCACCAGGACACTACATCCGGTACTAACTTACCTTTCTCCCACATCTTCCCCCACCATTCTGCAAATAATTCTCTACCCTCCTCCCCTTTACAAGACTTACATTCAATTTCCAATACCCTGAATACCATTTCACCATACCTACCCACTCAAGCTCCACTAACACTCCCCTATGATCAGTTAAACCTACATCAACACAACTCACCACCCCCACATTAATAACTCTTGAGACATATATACGATCTATATGTGCAGCATACCCCCTCCTCACTAATGCATACTCAATCCTCCAACCCCCCCCCCCACCACCACATCAACTAATCCCACACTACTTAGAACATCCCTCAAAACACTGAGCACACAACCCGATCCCCTTGGTTCCACATCTTTGAGCCTTATGATACTATTCCAGTCACCACCGACTACTACAACTTCCGGCAAGCCACCCATGAAATATACCAATTGGTCCCTCACAAAATCCTCCTTGACTCTACGATAATTAATAGCTGGGAAATATACCCCAATGAAGGCTACCCTGACTCCTCCCCAAACCCCATCCACCCTCACAACCCTCCCGTCCCTCCCCTCCTCCCAAGCTAATAACTGAAAAGAGCTGTTCTCCTTCACAATTACTGCAACCCCACCCTTGAAGGCCCCTGAACTACCAGCATACACTCTATAACCTTGCAACTGAAAATCCCTACCATAATTATAATTATGCTCCTGCAGAAACCCTACATTAATGTCATACCTTCTCAACGTCACTTCTATCCACTTCCTCGACACTTCAGCTTTAGCCCCATTCACGTTAGATTTCACATGCCTATGACCTACACTCTTTGATGTCCCACCAGGTTTATGAATATCCTTAGTACTTCCTTGAACATTTCGTGCCCCATTAACACTCTTCCCACTCACCACCACTTGCTGTACATCTACCAAAGGTTTTTTACAAGCCCTTTGAGAGGGCGTTAGGACATCGTCCTCAGCCACACCCATAGTATGTTTATGGGAATCGCTTCCTATTTCCATATCCGCAGCACAATCCTCATTATGCACCGATACAGGTACCTCCTGCAGAATGAGATTAGTGTCCACAGGGTTGACCTCCCACAGCCCCTTCGTCACACCTCCAATCTCCTCCACACATGTTGAACCGTCCAACAGCACACACAGATCCTCCGGCAGCTCTTCCACTGTACCCAAATCCAAAGCATCTGCCTTATTCTCTTCCTCTGATACTAACGGCATTGTCAACTCTACAGGTAGAGTTTGGCACACTTCAGCAGTGCCTTGTACAATGTCACTCCATCTTCCAGGCGACACCACGCCCATGTCCTCCTCCTGAACAGCCAGTGTAGCAGGAACTACCAGCGCCGCTCGTCTGGCGTTGTAACGACCCCCTGGTCGCTGTTCACAGTCTGCCGCCATGTGATAGTACGACCCACATAGGCCTGCATCCTAAATTCAGGTGATAACACATATTACGGAATAGGTCGTCATAGTGTTATCTTCAAATTAAATGACCCTTCCGGCATACCTTCATAAATATCCTCCGACAAGCAGCCCATGGTTGCTTGATGGACCACTCCATACTCTTGAAATACATCACGTACATCCTGCTCATCAGCTTTAAATGGTAAGTTTCGAAGATGCATGAACGGATATTACCTCGAAACGTCTTTTAACCTTACTTCCACTGATGAATTCACTGTCAGGCTGACACCTTCATATTTATCCACCAATCGCTCGTACACTTTTGCCGTAATCAGCTTGACAAAAACCCTCCCACTTCCATTCAGAGCGATACCGTAAATGTCACTATTGTCTTTTCCATAGGTGTCCCTCAACATTGCAGGCAATACCACTGCTGCGTTGGTCGGATAAATGGCAAGGAACTCAATACACACAGTGTTGATGTGTCGACGATATTGAACAGCCATGACTGGACAATGAGCGCTTTCCGATGTCTCCACTAGCTAGCAGGAGCGGAACAACCTGCCTCCACCGCAGCTGCGCAGCGAATAATAATAATAAAGAAGTAAAAGAAGTGGAGGTGAGGAGGAGGAGAAGGATGAAGAGGCAAGGGATTAGAAGAAAAAAATAAAAGATGGATGGGGGTGAGGTGGACGAAAGATTGAGAAAAAGAAGAGAAATCTAAATTACACTGACTTCCAGAGTTTCACAAGCAGCATGAGGCAAGAGAGCCGGGGGGAGGAGGAGGAAGAGGGGAAGGAGTGGGTTAGGAGGCGGGAAGAGTAGGGGGCCATGGAAGGGATGGGGAGTCGTCTTGACCACAGTGCCATCACGTGGGGTGGGGAACGAGAGGTCACTCTGGGGGTGGGGAACGAGAGGTCACTCTGGGGTGGGGAACGAGAGGTCACTCTGGGGGTGGGGAACGAGAGGTCACTCTGGGGGTGGGGAACGAGAGGTCACTCTGGGGGTGGGGAACGAGAGGTCACTCTAGGGGTGAGGAACGAGAGGTCACTCTAAGGGTGGGGAACGAGAGGTCACTCTGGGGGTGGGGAACGAGAGGTCACTCTGGGGGTGGGGAACGAGAGGTCACTCTGGCGGTGGGGAACAAGGTCACTCTGGGGGTGGGGAACGAGAGGTCACTCTGGAGGTGGGGAACGAGAGGTCACTCTGGGGGTGGGGAACGAGAGGTCACTCTGGGGTGGGGAACGAGAGGTCACTCTGGGAGTGGGGAACGAGAGGTCACTCTGGGGGTGGGGAAGAGAGGTCACTCTGTGGGTGGGGAACGAGAGGTCACTCTGGGGGTGGGGAACGAGAGGTCACTCTAGGGGTTGGGAACGAGAGGTCACTCTGGGGGTGGGGAACGAGAGGTCACTCTGGGGGTTGGGAACGAGAGGTCACTCTGGGGTGGGGAACGAGAGGTCACTCTGGGGGTGGGGAACGAGAGGTCACTCTGGGGGTGGGGAACGAGAGGTCACTCTGGGGTTGGGAAACGAGAGGTCACTCTGGGGGTGGGGAACGAGAGGTCACTCTGGGGTGGGGAACGAGAGGTCACTCTGGGGGTGGGGAACGAGGTCACTCTGGGGGTGGGGAACGAGAGGTCACTCTGGGGGTGGGGAACGAGAGGTCACTCTGGGGGTGGGGAACGAGAGGTCCCTCTGGGGGTGGGGAACGAGAGGTCACTCTGGGGGTGGGGAACGAGAGGTCACTCTGGGGGTGGGGAAAGAGAGGTCACTCTGGGGGTGGGAAACGAGAGGTCACTCTGGGGGTGGGGAACGAGAGGTCACTCTGGGGGTGGGGAACGAAAGGTCACTCTGGGGTGGGGAACGAGAGGTCACTCTGGGGGTTTGGAACGAGAGGTCACTCTGGGAGTGGGGAACGAGAGGTCACTCTGGGGGTGGGGAACTAGAGGTCACTCTGGGGGTAGGGAACGAGAGGTCACTCTGGGGGTGGGAAGAGAGGTCACTCTGGGGGTGGGAACGAGAGGTCACTCTCTGGGTGGGGAACTAGAGGTCACTCTGGGGGTGTGGAACGAGAGGTCACTCTGGGGTTGGGGAACGAGAGGTCACTCTGGGGGTGGGAACTAGAAGTCACTCTGGGGGTGGGGAACTAGAAGTCACTCTGGGGTGGGGAGCGAGAGGTCACTCTGGGGTGGGAACGAGAAATCACTCTGGGGGTGGGGAACGAGAGGTCACTCTGGGGGTGGGGAAGTAGAAGTCACTCTGGGGTGGGGAACTAGGAGTCACTCTGGGGGTGGGGAACGAGAGGTCACTCTGGGGGTGGGGAACGAGAGGTCACTCTGGGGTGGGGAACGAGAGGTCACTCTGGGGGTGGGGAACGAGAAGTCACTCTGGAGGGGGAACGAGAGGTCACTCTGGGGTTGGGAACTAGAAGTCACTCTGGGGGTGAGGAACGAGAGGTCACTCTGGGGTGGGGAACGAGAAGTCACTCTGGAGGTGGGGAACGAGAGGTCACTCTGGAGGTGGGGACTGAAAGTCACTCTGGGGTGGGGAACTAGAAGTCACTCTTAGGGTGGGAAACGAGAGGTCACTCTGGGGGTGGGGAACTAGAAGTCACTCTGGGGTGGGGAACGAGAAGTCACTCTGGGGTGAGGAACTAGAAGTCACTCTGAGGATGGGAAACGAGAGGTCACTCTGGGGTGAGGAACTAGAAGTCACTCTGGGGTGAGGAACTAGAAGTCACTCTGAGGGTGGGAAACGAGAGGTCACTCTGGGGTGAGGAACGAGAGGTCACTCTGAGGGTGGGGAACTAGAAGTCACTCTGAGGGTGGGAACTAGAAGTCACTCTGGGGGTGGGGAACGAGAAGTCACTCTGAGGGTGGGGAACGAGAGGTCACTCTGGAGGTGGGGAACGAGAAGTCACTCTAGGGGTGGGGAACTAGAAGTCACTCTGGGGTGGGGAACGAGAGGTCACTCTGGGGGTGGGGAACGAGAGGTCACTCTTGGGGTGGGGAAAGAGAGGTCACTCTGGGGGTGGGGAACGAGAAGTCACTCTGGAGGGGGAACGAGAGGTCACTCTGGGGTGGGGAACTAGAAGTCACTCTGGGGGTGAGGAACGAGAGGTCACTCTGGGGGTGGGAACGAGAAGTCACTCTGGAGGTGGGGAACGAGAGGTCACTCTGGAGGTGGGGGACTGAAAGTCACTCTGGGGTGGGGAACTAGAAGTCACTCTGAGGGTGGGAAACGAGAGGTCACTCTGGGGGTGGGGAACTAGAAGTCACTCTGGGGTGGGGAACGAGAAGTCACTCTGGGGGTGAGGAACTAGAAGTCACTCTGAGGATGGGAAACGAGAGGTCACTCTGGGGGTGAGGAACTAGAAGTCACTCTGGGGGTGAGGAACTAGAAGTCACTCTGAGGGTGGGAAACGAGAGGTCACTCTGGGGGTGAGGAACGAGAGGTCACTATGAGGGTGGGGAACTAGAAGTCACTCTGAGGGTGGGGAACTAGAAGTCACTCTGGGGGTGGGGAACGAGAAGTCACTCTGAGGGTGGGGAACGAGAGGTCACTCTGGAGGTGGGGAACGAGAAGTCACTCTGGGGTGGGGAACTAGAAGTCACTCTGGGGTGCGGAACTAGAAGTCACTCGGGGGGTGGGGAACTAGAAGTCTCTCTGGGGGTGGGGAACGAGAAGTCACTCTGGGGGTGGGGAACTAGAAGTCACTCTGAGGGTGGGGGAACGAGAAGTCACTCTGAGGGTGGGGAACGAGAGGTCACTCTGGAGGTGGGAACGAGAAGTCACTCTGAGGGTGCGGAACGAGAGGTCACTCTGGGGGTGGGGAACTAGAGGTCACTCTGAGGGTGGGGAACTAGAAGTCACTCTGGGGGTGGGGAACGAGAAGTCACTCTGAGGGTGGGGAACGAGAGGTCACTCTGGAGGTGGGGAACGAGAAGTCACTCTGGGGGTGGGGAACTAGAAGTCACTCTGGGGGTGGGGAACTAGAAGTCACTCTGAGGGTGGGGAACTAGAAGTCACTCTGGGGGTGGGGAACTAGAAGTCACTCTGGGGGTGGGGAACTAGAAGTCACTCTGAGGGTGGGGAACTAGAAGTCACTCTGGGGGTGGGGAACTAGAAGTCACTCTGGGGGTGGGGAACTAGAAGTCACTCTGGGGGTGGGGAACTAGAGGTCACTCTGGGGGTGGGGAACGAGAGGTCAGAGGTCATGTGCCAGATCATCCACTCCTCTTTATCTCCCAAACATCAAAGATAATTTTCTCTTTCAGTTCCAGTTTATTCTTGTTCTCTCATCCCGGTTTCAATTTCCTGGCCTTTTCTCTTTTGCCTTCTATAAATTTTAGTTAACAGGTTCTTTCTTCTTCGTCCATTCTCATTCGCTTGTCTTCAATTTTTTCCCTATTTTTAATCTATTTTTTATATCGTTTTATTTCATACACTTATTTAATTATACTTGTTCTTGTTGTCCCATTATTTCTCCCTCGTTAATATATTTAACCTTCTCCTCTGTACCTCATATTTTATGTTACACTCTTTTCCTTTTATCTCTCTTATTCCGTTCTTAAAAAACCTCTTAATCCTTCTCCTCCTCCTCCTATTTCTCCCTCTTCCTCCTCATCCGCTTTTCTGTCTCATTTATCTTCATTATTTACTTTTCAATTCCCATCTTTGCCACAAGACAAAAAATAATTACCTT
Source organism: Cherax destructor (assembly GCA_009830355.1). Classification (NCBI taxonomy): domain Eukaryota; kingdom Metazoa; phylum Arthropoda; class Malacostraca; order Decapoda; family Parastacidae; genus Cherax; species Cherax destructor. The sequence goes on along the minus strand of WNWK01007408.1, from coordinate 38,662 downwards.
TGTTTTACACACTGTGTCGTGAAGTTGATGTTATGATAGCTCATCTTTTATGTTGTTTTAATTATTTTTGCAATATCCATTTTATTTATTGTCTGTTTTTCACGTTACCTTGTCGTCATAATCTTATATCTAGCAACCTTTTCTTTATTTCCATTATTTGATGTTTTTCCTTTAATCTCTGTATTTCTCTTTACCCTCTCTCTATTTTCTGTATCTCATGTGATCTTCTCTGATGTTGTGTATTCATCTGTTGTGTATTCATCAGTATTCATCTGCCTGAAGACAGTCTTGGATCCACTGTCTCTACAGCTGCTCAGAGACAGACTACGAGTCAGTCTAGAAAACAATGTTGTCAAGGAGACTCGCTTGCTTGCTAGGCAAACAGAGAGGAAAGCTATCTGTAATGCTAAGATTCCATTCTTCCTTGAAGAAGAAAAAAGGACCTGATTATATCACCCATCACAATGAAACGAAGTTCGTACATAAACGAGTGACCGACCAAGGACAGTATCCGCCAATGTTTTGTCCAGGTTCAGGTAGGTTTGCCAGGACGGGTCCTTGCTCAGGTCTTCTCCATGTGGTGAAGACCTGAGCCAAGGTTCCCGAAGGAGTGTAGGAGTTTGTACAAGTGATGTGCCTTTTTACAGCCCTATGGCAGAGGGGACCCTGTCAGTGTTTTGTCTGTGGACGGTAAGACTGAGGTTAAAAATGAGCTACAGGTCGCTAGTATGAAATTACCATTGAACTTAAACTAGCCAAATTCTTTTATGATTCAGGCCTGTCCGAGTCTGAGTAGTTGACAGTACTTACTCAGTAAAGTCCACTTGTAATTTATGCCATCTACTTAGTTTGCTGTTGCTTTTAAACTTTGTGTAATTAATAGTACAAATCCTACCCTAGTTTTTATATTTTTATCAGCAACCCAACTTAGCTTTATATTTTTATAAAATATTACATTTTTATGTTTTTAAATTTTCATATTTTATTTTTTAAAATTCATTATAGAAATTTTAAATTGCGTCTCATTTAATTAATTAAGCAATATCCCTTAAAATTCTTTATTGATTTTATCCACTCAATTTTTATTTGCCAAAATTCCACTTGATTTATTTACTAATTGCTATGCATATATCCATATATTCTCTACATATATTCCCTAACCACAATTTATCTGTCTTCAGTACAAATGCCCTTCATAATTAATTTTAAAATTTCATACTTAGCTCATTGTTTCTTATAGCAATAATTTAAAATTAATCTGCATAATTATCCTCAACTCTTCATTTACATTACATAATATTTTATCTTTTTAAAATTCTCGTTATATTTCCTTAACTAATTGTCTATTCATATATCCATATTAGCAAGGCACAACTTACCTGCCTCGAGTGCCTTTCATAATTAGCTATGAAAATCATGCTTTTGTTATTATTTTTATAGGAAAAAAAATTTATTCACTACTCATAATTATCCTTCAGTATTCATCTGTATTGCGCAAAATTTGTATTTTTCATTCTTATTGTATTCGTTATTTTTCCCCATCCGTTAATTCTCATGAACTTGTGCTACTTCAGATTACTTACAATTACCAGCTTGTTATTGGTAACAATCTACCTCGTAAGTGCAGCTAACACTTTTATACAGTATTATAAGTTACTTTATCATAATTAGTTTTGTCTTTATTCTTTATATCATATATATTTTTAGTTATATTTTTAGTTTTATTTAGTTACATTTTTAGTCATATTTTATTTTATATACTAAATATAAACTTTTGTACTGCTCATTAAACAATCAATTTCACTTTTTACGTTGCAAGTTTTTATTTTTTTAGTTTACCATATATCCTACTTAGATTTTAACAAAGCTATTTACCCACACCCACCCATGTATTTATCTAACCTATTTTTAAAACTACACATATTTTAACTTCAATGAGGCTACCCGGGAGTTTGTTCCACTCATCCACAACTCTGTTACCAAACCAGTGCTTTCCTATATCCTTCTTGAATCTGAACTTTTCTAACTTGAAACCATTGCTGCGAGTCCTGTCTTGGCTGGATATTTTCAGCACGCTATTTACATTCCCTTTATTTATTCCCGTTTTCCATTTATACACCTCAATCATATCCTCCCTAATTCTACGCCTTTCTAAAGAATGCAGATTCAGGGCCTCAGTCTATCCTCATAGGGAAGATTTCTGAAAGATTTCTGTCATCTTCCTTTGTATGTTTTCAAGCGCATTTATATCCGTTCTGTAATATGGCGACGAGAACTGTGCAGCATAATCTAAATGAGGCCTAACCAACGATATACAGAGTTGAAGAATAACCTGCGGACTCCTGTTAGTTATACTACTTGATATGAAGCCAAGAATTCTATTCGCTTTATTTCGAATACTTACGCACTGTTGTCTGGGCTTTAGATTACTACTAACCAGAACTCCCAAATCTTTTTTCGCAGTCAGAGATATTAAGATCGACATTATTTAGTTTATAAGTATCATGGTTATTTATCTTTCCAACGCTTAGAACTTTCCATTTGTCTATATTAAACTGCATCTGCCACTTCACCGACCACTGCACCAGTCTATTCAGAATTTCCTGGAGCACTCTAGCGTCCTCGTCAGAACGAATTCGACGGCCTATTTTGGCGTCATCGGCAAACTTGCTTATGTCGCTATTTATACCCTCATCTATATCGTTCATGTAAATTGTGAAGAAGGGGCCCAACACTGACCCCTGTGGAACACGGCTTGTGACGCTTCACCACTCTGATTTCTCCCCATTTATACAAACTCTTTAGTTACCTATCTGTCAGCCATGCCTCTATCCAGGAAAAAAATTCTCCACCTATTCCGTGTGCCTCGACTTTCCTCAATAGTCTCCGATGTGGGACTCTGTCAAAAGCCTTACTGAAGTTCATATACACAATATCATATTCATTACCTTGATCTATCTCCTCAAATACCTTAGCGAAAAAAGTTAGCAAGTTCGTAAAGCAGGAACGCCTTTTTGTAAAACCATGCTGAGATACCAGACATATTAAGCAGATTTCCTTAATTTGCTTGCAACAGATAAGTCAACTGTAGATCTAAATCCAGATTCACTCCTAGTTCCTAGGCCTTTCGTGCATCCATATGATATATTAACAGGATGGATATGGGGTGCACAATAAATTAGCAAAATCTAAGCTAAATCATTATCCGCCCCATCATTTTCCTGGCAACCGTGATATTTGCCTTATTGTGTTCTTTGAAAGAAAGGTCAGCCGGCATAATTACTTCCAGGTCTCTTACGTGTTCCTTTCGTTTTGTTTGATGATTCTCTTGTGCTCTGTATGCAATGTTTCTTTTGAGTTCTTCATTCTTTCCATATTTAAAAAGCTGGAATTAATCACTATCGAATGTCAAATTATTCTCTACTGCTCACAGAAAAACTGAGCATAAATCCTAGGAGAGTTTCATGCTTATTTTGGTATAGTCTGGAAATGATGATACAAAACTAAAGGCTTTTATATATGCCAGCTATGAGGGTAAGAAACAAGAGGGACGCCAGGACCGCGTCGTGACAACAAATACTTCTCAGTAGGTGTTATCATTGTTGCAGTCAAGAGAATTCTCGTTTTTCACTCTAAATTATTACTTACTATGTATAACTTGTGCTGGATCTTTCTGCATAATAGAACATAGTGTACATGCGTTCTGGCATTGGGAATATAACTTAAACTACAAAGTTTGCTTTATTTCTCTTCTGATTGAACTTTGATTATGCTAAGCTGGTATATAACATCACCTGGTACAACAAGCCCATAGAAAAGTGGACTGGGTTTATGGAGTATTCTATATACAAATGTTGTTGCTCCACTGTGTGACAATGAAGATATCTTCTTAAAACCTCCATTTCTTCTGCGTATGGGAGAGGCCATCTCAGGATATGGTTATTCCCAGGTAATAGTTACTCCAGAACTGCTGGAGTTATTGTTACCTGGGAATAACCTTAGAAGCTGCCGTAGACGTTGAACATTTAATGTAGCGTTTAACAATATTTTCATTGCCCTACTGAAGTCTTTCAGCTTAGGTCGACAGATTTTTTATCATTAAGTATGTATGTATCCCATCCAGCGTGATTGAATATGACAGTGTAACACAACCAGCTTTTATGACCGCTGTGATACTGTAGTACACAACACAACAACACTGATGAATCCAGCTGGGTTAAACAAAATAAGTGTTCTTGAGTGTTGGTTTACTGGGATGGAGAAGGGAAGAGGAGGAGAAGGAGGAGGAGGAGGAGGGAAGAGGAGGAGAAGGAGGAGGGAAGAAGATGACGAAGAGGAGTAGGAGGGAAGAGAAGGAGGAGGGAAGAGGAGGAGGAGGAGGAGGAGGAGGATGTGACTGTAGGAGGATAGGAAGAAGGAAGAGTAAGAAGAATAGGATGAAGAAAGGGGAAAGGAGAAAGGAAGAGCCGGAGCGGAAAGGAGGTGGAAGGGCAAGCGTATGATTTGGGGGGTGTGAGTGATGGTGGGGGTGGGGAGGGTGAAGTTCGGGGTCGGGGTGGGGGTGGTGTGAGTGAGGGTGGGGGTGTTTGTGATGGTGGGGGTGGGGGTGGGGGAGGGGGTGATGGTGGGGGTGATGGGGGTTGGGGTGATGGTTGGGGGTTGTTGGGGAGGGGGTGGAGGGAGGAACCTTGGAAGAGCCATAGTTCACAGACGAGTGGGTGGTGATGGAAGAGTGGGTGGTGGTGGAAGAGTGGGTGATGGTGGTGGAAGAGTGGGTGGTGGTGGTGGAAGAGTGGGTGGTGGAGTGGTAGTGAGAGAGTTGTTGGTGGAGTAGGAGAGAGAGGTGGGTAGTGGGGAGAGTGGGTAGTGGGGAGAGTGGGTGGTGGGTGAATGGGGAGGAGAGGGATTTAGAGGAAAGACTAATAAAGAATGTTGGAGTGGGAGAGGTAATGTGAAGAAGGAACGAGGGAGCAAGGAGGAAGATAATGAGACAGGAGGGAAAAAAATGGAGGAAGATACTGGGAAGGAGAGGGAAAGTAGACAATGGAGAAAGGAAGAAAGGAAGATAATCAAACAGGAGGGCGAAAGAACGACAACAGGACAAGAAGCTACATCCAAAAAAATGATAAATATCCATTTTTTTAGATGATATCTGCGACTCCTGTAAACAATGCTCGATGCTGCCATGGCACCATTCATGGTATCATTCATGGCACCATTCATGGTATCATTCATGGCACCATTCATGGCACCATTCATGGCACCATTCATGGTACCATTCATGGCACCATTCATGGTACCATTCATGGCACCATTCATGGCACCATTCATGGTACCATTCATGGCACCATTCAAGGCACCATTCATGGTACCATTCATGGAACCATTCATGGTACCATTCATGGAACCATTCATGGTACCATTCATGGCCCCATTCATGGCACCATTCATGGAACCATTCATGGAACCATTCATGGTACCATTCTTGGTGTCATGTATCAGAGACCAGTGCTCGACCAGGACGTGGGTGTTTCCTCTCATCCTTCACTAGGAATCGTCGCTTTGAGACGAATCTCTGTCGGCTGGGGATCTCACACACACACATACACATACACACACACACACACACACACACACACACACACACACACACACATTTCACCCTTGGCCACCTGTTTGCAGGTGCTCCTGCCCCTTTCTGTGAATCACGTTTTAACAATTTGCTCACGGATTAGGCCTTTCCACTTTCATCGCGCGTTTTTAGGATTACCGAGGTGCCTGTAGGGACCTCGGAGAAACTTGTAGGGGAAATCTTTTTATATTAATAGTTAAATTGGTGCTGGGTATTTTAACTTAGTATAATAATGTTAACTTATGAGTTTTACTTAAGCTAGTAAGTTTTATTGTTTATAAGATTTATTTTTGTCTTTATTGACCACAGGAATGAGGGGGACTGAATGATCACGGGAATGAGGGAAGGCTTAAGAGATATTATTATCAGTCCCTCAACCTGGAATCGATGTTTTCAGTCTACCAGTCTTGAAGAAAGTACAGGAAGACAAGAGTGAAGTGTCTAGGTGGTGAGGAAGACAAGAGTGAAGTGTCTTGGTGGTGAGGAAGACAAGAGTGAAGTGTCTAGGTGGTGAGGAAGACAAGAGTGAAGTGTCTTGGTTGTGAGGAAGACAAGAGTGAAGTGTCTAGGTGGTGAGGAAGAAAAGAGTGAAGTGTCTTGGTGGTGAGGAAGACAAGAGTGAAGTGTCTTGGTTGTGAGGAAGACAAGAGTGAAGTGTCTAGGTGGTGAGGAAGAAAAGAGTGAAGTGTCTTGGTGGTGAGGAAGACAAGAGTGAAGTGTCTTGGTGGTGAGGAAGACAAGAGTGAAGTGTCTTGGTGGTGAGGAAGACAAGAGTGAAGTGTCTAGGTAGTGAGGAAGACAAGAGTGAAGTGTCTAGGTGGTGAGGAAGACAAGAGTGAAGTGTCTAGGTGGTGAGGAAGACAAGAGTGAAGTGTCTAGGTGGTGAGGAAGACAAGAGTGAAGTGTCTAGGTGGTGAGGAAGACAAGAGTGAAGTGTCTAGGTGGTGAGGAAGAGAAGAGTGAAGTGTCTAGGTAGTGAGGAAGACAAGAGTGAAGTGTCTAGGTAGTGAGGAAGACAAGAGTGAAGTGTCTAGGTGGTGAGGAAGACAAGAGTGAAGTGTCTTGGTGGTGAGGAAGACAAGAGTGACGTGTCTAGGTGGTGAGGAAGACAAGAGTGAAGTGTCTAGGTAGTGAGGAAGACAAGAGTGAAGTGTCTAGGTAGTGAGGAAGACAAGAGTGAAGTGTCTAGGTGGTGAGGAAGACAAGAGTGAAGTGTCTTGGTTGTGAGGAAGACAAGAGTGAAGTGTCTAGGTGGTGAGGAAGACAAGAGTGAAGTGTCTTGGTGGTGAGGAAGACAAGAGTGAAGTGTCTAGGTGGTGAGGAAGACAAGAGTGAAGTGTCTAGGTAGTGAGGAAGACAAGAGTTAGTGTCTTGGTGGTGAGGAAGACAAGAGTGACGTGTCTAGGTGGTGAGGAAGACAAGAGTGAAGTGTCTAGGTAGTGAGGAAGACAAGAGTGAAGTGTCTAGGTAGTGAGGAAGACAAGAGTGAAGTGTCTAGGTGGTGAGGAAGACAAGAGTGAAGTGTCTAGGTGGTGAGGAAGACAAGAGTGAAGTGTCTAGGTAGTGAGGAAGACAAGAGTGAAGTGTCTAGGTGGTGAGGAAGACAAGAGTGAAGTGTCTAGGTAGTGAGGAAGAAAAGAGTGAAGTGTCTAGGTGGTGAGTAAGACAAGAGTGAAGTGTCTAGGTGGTGAGGAAGACAAGAGTGAAGTGTCTAGGTAGTGAGGAAGACAAGAGTGAAGTGTCTAGGTAGTGAAGAAGACAAGAGTGAAGTGTCTAGGTGGTGAGGAAGACAAGAGTGAAGTGTCTAGGTAGTGAGGAAGAAAAGAGTGAAGTGTCTAGGTGGTGAGGAAGAAAAGTGAAGTGTCTAGGTGGTGAGGAAGACAAGAGTGAAGTGTCTAGGTGGTGAGGAAGACAAGAGTGAAGTGTCTAGGTGGTGAGGAAGACAAGAGTGAAGTGTCTAGGTAGTGAGGAAGACAAGAGTGAAGTGTCTAGGTAGTGAGGAAGACAAGAGTGAAGTGTCTAGGTGGTGAGGAAGACAAGAGTGAAGTGTGTAGGTAGTGAGGAAGAAAAGAGTGAAGTGTCTAGGTGGTGAGGAAGAAAAGAGTGAAGTGTCTAGGTGGTGAGGAAGACAAGAGTGAAGTGTCTAGGTAGTGAGGAAGACAAGAGTGAAGTGTCTAGGTGGTGAGGAAGACAAGAGTGAAGTGTCTAGGTGGTGAGGAAGAAAAGAGTGAAGTGTCTAGGTTGTGAGGAAGACAAGAGTGAAGTGTCTAGGTAGTGAGGAAGACAAGAGTGAAGTGTCTTGGTGGTGAGGAAGACAAGAGTGAAGTGTCTAGGTGGTGAGGAAGACAAGAGTGAAGTGTCTAGGTAGTGAGGAAGACAAGAGTGAAGTGTCTAGGTAGTGAGGAAGACAAGAGTGAAGTGTCTAGGTGGTGAGGAAGACAAGAGTGAAGTGTCTAGGTAGTGAGGAAGACAAGAGTGAAGTGTCTTGGTTGTGAGGAAGACAAGAGTGAAGTGTCTAGGTGGTGAGGAAGACAAGAGTGAAGTGTCTAGGTAGTGAGGAAGACAAGAGTGAAGTGTCTAGGTGGTGAGGAAGACAAGAGTGAAGTGTCTTGGTGGTGAGGAAGACAAGAGTGAAGTGTCTTGGTGGTAAAGAGTGGACGAGATGGGGAAGAGAGAAAGGACGAAAAAATGAGGGGAAGAGAAGTAAAGAAAGAAAGGAGGAGGAGGATAGGAAGGAGGAAGGACTGGGGGGAGGGGGGTCAGTAGCACCGGAAGTAGCTCAGTTTGTGGGTTGAACCACAAGAGCTTCACGCTGGCTGCCCTCTTCCTCCACCTCCACCTCCTCCTCTACCTCCACTTACTCTACCTCCTCCTCTACCTCCACTTACTCCACCTCCTCCTCCTACGTCACCTAATCTTCCTCTTCCTCCTCCTCCATCTTCACCTCCTCCTCCTCCACTTCCTCCTCCTCCACCTCCTTCTCCTCCTCCACCTGTGTTTCCTCCACTTCTTCCTCTTCCTCTTCCTCCTCCACCTCCTCTTCTTCCTTGTCCTCCTCCTCCTCCACTTCCTCCTCCTCCTCTTCCTCCTCCTCCTCCCTCCTCCTCCTCCTCCTCCTCCTCCTCCTCCTCCTCCTCCTCCTCCTCCTCCTCCTCCTCCTCCTTCTCCTCCTCCTCCTTCTCCTCTTCCTCCTCCTGCTCCTCTTCCTCCTCCTCCTTCTCCTCATTCCTTACACCTTCGTTTTCACTTTTTTTACGTATCCAAATTAAAGTAAATAGTTCTTTTATTTATACAATGTTTTACATTTATTGAGCTTTCTGAACACTGACTTACAGTCAACAACAACAATATACAGAATGTGTTTACATTACACAGTCATTTACATGGATCAAGCTGACTCATTTACAGGGATCAAGCTGATTTATTTACATTGATTAAGCTGATCCATTTACAATGATCCTTTTCTTATAATTATCTTTTGCCTTCTTAGTAGCCAAGATATTGATCCATGAAGCAAAACAACAAATTATTATTATTATTATTATTATTATTATTATTATTAATATTATTTTTATTATTATTACTGGTATTATTATTATTATTATTATTATTATTATTATTATTATTATTATTATTACTGGTATTATTATTATTATTATTATTATTATTATTATTATTATTATTACTGGTATTATTATTATTTCATTTTTTATTGCTTGAACATTCTTAATTTATATAATGACGTATGTTTAATATAAGTTTGTAAAGGAGCTGGAGAACTGGTGTTTGTAAAATCTCTTATGTAGCTCCTTTATGTTTTCTGAACTATTTACCTACATTCTTGTCAGACACAGCAACATCTTGGGATCTTGATACAGATAATTCTACGCTTACCTAACCTATAGACATGACCTACTTCCATCTGTGGATTTGTCAAAGGTGACGCCGCCTACGACTGCTTCACCTCACCTGCCTACAGTATATAAGCCACTTCTTCGCGCATATGCTGTTTTGTTTTCAATATTGATGGACTAATTATAAAGATACCCAAGTGTTGCACATTATTCTAATTGATCAAACTCCTTTATAGAGTGCGATTTTATTTTTTGGAAATGCGACTGAAAAAAAAGTGAATTCAGAATTGAATTTTAGACGAAAAGACGCCTTGAGAGTATGTGCTGTTCAAGCCTTGAGAGTATGTGCTGTTCAAGCCTTGAGAGTATGTGCTGTTCAAGCCTTGAGAGTATGTGCTGTTCAAGCCTTGAGAGTATGTGCTGTTCAAGCCTTGAGAGTATGTGCTGTTCAAGCCTTGAAAGTATGTGCTGTTCAAGCCTTGAGAGTATGTGCTGTTCAAGCCTTGAGAGTATGTGCTGTTCAAGCCTTGAGAGTATGTGCTGTTCAAGCCTTGAGAGTATGTGCTGTTCAAGCCTTGAGAGTATGTGCTGTTCAAGCCTTGAGAGTATGTGCTGTTCAAGCCTTGAGTATGTGCTGTTCAAGCCTTGAGAGTATGTGCTGTTCAAGCCTTGAGAGTATGTGCTGTTCAAGCCTTGAGAGTATGTGCTGTTCAAGCCTTGAGAGTATGTGCTGTTCAAGCCTTGAGAGTATGTGCTGTTCAAGCCTTGAGAGTATGTGCTGTTCAAGCCTTGAGAGTATGTGCTGTTCAAGCCTTGAGAGTATGTGCTGTTAAAGCCTTGAGAGTATGTGCTGTTCAAGTCTTGAGAGTATGTGCTGTTCAAGCCTTGAGAGTATGTGTTGTTCAAGCCTTGAGAGTATGTGCTGTTCAAGCCTTGAGAGTATGTGCTGTTCAAGCCTTGAGAGTATGTGCTGTTCAAGCCTTGAGAGTATGTGCTGTTCAAGCCTTGAGAGTATGTGCTGTTCAAGCCTTGAGAGTATGTGCTGTTCAAGCCTTGAGAGTATGTGCTGTTCAAGCCTTGAGAGTATGTGCTGTTCAAGCCTTGAGAGTATGTGCTGTTCAAGCCTTGAGAGTATGTGCTGTTCAAGCCTTGAGAGTATGTGCTGTTCAAGCCTTGAGAGTATGTGCTGTTCAAGCCTTGAGAGTATGTGCTGTTCAAGGCTTGAGAGTATGTGCTGTTCAAGCCTTGAGGTATGTGCTGTTCAAGCCTTGAGAGTATGTGCTGTTCAAGCCTTGAGAGTATGTGCTGCTCAAGCCTTGAGAGTATGTGCTGTTCAAGCCTTGAGAGTATGTGCTGTTCAAGCCTTGAGAGTATGTGCTGTTCAAGCCTTGAGAGTATGTGCTGTTCAAGCCTTGAGAGTATGTGCTGTTCAAGCCTTGAGAGTATGTGCTGTTCAAGCCTTAATGTACTTTTTCAATTGCATTTGCAAGTGAAAAAATAAAATAGCTTTGTAAGAAAGATTACTGTATAATAAAATCACTAACTATAAAATTCCAATTCCCACTCACCTGGTCCCACTCCCACTCACCCGGTCCCACTCACACTCACCTGGTCCCACTCACACTCATCCGGTCCCACTCACACTCACCCTGTCCCACTCACACACATCCGATCCC
>WNWK01007408.1:0-22500 GCA_009830355.1 Cherax destructor | reverse complement strand
CACTGAGGTTATACCTGATCCTTCGTCCCACACACACACACAGGTTATGTTTTGACCTCACCCCCTGGCTGGTGACCTCACCCCCTGGCTGGTGACCTCACTCCCTGGCTAGTGACCTTATCCCCTGCCTGGTAGCTTCACTCCCTGGCTGGTGACCTCATTCCCTGGTTGGTGACCTCACTCACTAGTTGGTGACATCGTCTGGTTGGTGACCTCATCCTCTGGTTGGTGACCTCACCCCCTGGTTAGTGACCTCACCCCTTGGCTGGTGACTTCACGCCCTGGCTAGTGACCTTATCCCCTGGCTGGAGACCTCACTCCCTGCTTGGTTACCTCACCCCCTTGTTGGTGACCTCACCCCGGAAGGGGACCTCACCTCCTGAGTTTTGACCTCACCCCGGCTGGTGACCTCACCCAGGCTGGTGACCTCACCCACTAACTGATGACCTCATCCCCTGGCTGGTGACTTCACCCCCATGGCTGGTGACCTCATCCCCTCGCTGGTGAACTCACCCCCTCCTCCCGTCGCTGGTGACCTCAACCCCCACTCGGATGACCTCTATCCTCTACCCTACACGGGTGACCTCACTTCCACACGGGTGATCTCAGCCTCTGGTGGATAACCTCACCAATTATCTGGTGACCTCACCCACTCGCTAGTGAGCTCACCCCTTCACTCGTTTGGATATTTTAAATCATGATCTAAAATACCCAAGAAGTTTATTGACAAATCTTTTAAAATTGCCAGAAATATATTTAACAGTTCGAAAAAAGACAAACAAAAACACCCAACAAAGAATATCTTGGTTCTCCCTTATCATGAAAACCTTCTTGATACATCTTCTCTTCTTAAGAATTTTAAAATCAAAGTTGTATTTAAAAATCTTGATACAGTTAAAAAAAATTGATTAAGAATTCTCCCCAAAATGTTGTTGGCTGTGTCTGTGAGAGTCCTTGTAAAATTGCAATGAAGTTTATTAGGGTCAAGCTGGAAAAAGCCTTGAACTAAGATTATAACATTTGAACTGGACAAAAGCCTAATGCTCTGTTTATTCATGTGAGAGATTTTAACCACATAATTGATTTTCAAAAGGCCGAGAAAGTTGTATCAAGCAAGTCCATGAATGAGAGAAACATAAGACACATTTATAACACTGGTCAACACACAAAACATTTCGTTGCCAAAGATATTTGAAGGTATTTAGGGTATTTTGGGGTTGGTGAATTCGAAAATATCAGTAGTTTTTCAAATTGGCTCTAGTTTGTGAGATATTGCATACCTACCCTCAGTTAACAGGGAACTTAGACATAACGCGTGTATATGTATGTGTAGTGACAATTTGTATACACAGATAGTTTTAATAAAGATCAAAATTTTATTTTTAATATTTAACGAAAGGAGTTGTATCAACAACGACCACGTGACAATATTGTAACATTTACTCTGTTATTCTTTTCAAGACAAACATGAGTTCTTCACGAAGAGTCTGCTTAAACAATCCCAGTGCATTTTGCTACATTTGTGGAGAATACTTATTGCAGAGAAACAAAGAAAATACATCACAGATTTTTGTAAAACATGATTATCTTGCTTATTTTGGGGTGGCGCTTGGAGAAAAAGACAAGTCTTGGGCTCCCCATGTGGTTTGCAAAATCTGTGTAGAATGCTTACGACAGTGGATAAATAGACATAGGAAAAGTTTAAACTTGGGTGTGCCTATAGTGTGAAGAGAGCCGAAAAACCACCACGACGATTGTTATTTCTGTATGGTAAATGTGAAAGGTTTCAGTAGATACAAGCAAGTCAAGTGGGAATATCCTGATCAGGAGTCAGCAAGGAGACCTGTGCCACACAGTGAGGACGTTACCATACCAGTGTTTACAACACTGCCTGACATTCCATTGTCAGATGTTGAAGAAACTCAGGGTTTAGGGTGTAACACAGGTGATAGATAGCAGTGGAAGTGAATATGAAGTAAGCATTTCAACACCCCAGCAGTTCTCCCAAGAAGAACTCAATGATCTGATAGGTGACCTCAGTCTGTCAAAGCAACCATCTGAACTTTTAGCATCCAGACTAAAATAATTGTCTACAACAAGCAGTTAAAATAACAGCTTATCAGACAAGAGAAGTTGAACTCCTTCCTTACTTCAGCCAAGATGAAGAACTTGTATACTGTAATAACATCTCTGGACTTCATCGAATGGGACTTGAATATCGACCAAGAGATTAGCGGATCCTTATGGACACCTCCATTAGGTGCTTGAAATGTCTAATTGCACAGTGGTAACCAATATGCATCTCTTGCAATTGCTCACTCAACATAACTGTGCTGATGACCAACAAAGAAAAAAATCGTCCAAACAACGTTTTCATATGCAGTAATTAGTGGTATCTAAATTATTTTATTATGTTAATCTGTTATTACATAGAATGAAGTGCTAATATGTATTATATGATATGACTTTTGGATGATCTGAAAAACAATTCAAAGTGATTTATAAGTTTGCCCCGCCTGATCAATATATTTTTTTTTATATTCTATGTTTTTCAATGGGACACCAAATTTATCAAAATCTAGAGCAAATCAAGCAAAACCGATGACATATTTGGAATCAGCACCACACACTTACCCTAAAATTAGTGTAATACCATTGGCCTGAAAATTCTTTAAAATTCTTTTAAATATAATTAACAATTTGTGAGAAATTAAGCTATGCCTGACAAGTCACTCATAAGTTTTAGTTGACATATGACCTGATCAAATCTTGACTTCATTCCCATGGTAAACGTGCTGGGTCCTGTGTGAGGACATGTGAAGTAATATCTCAGTCTTATAAGTCTTCTGTTGTCTTTATAATTTCTTGATAAAGTGAGAAATCACGAAAACGATTGGATATTCACCACTTTTCCACAGAGGTTATTTTGTACACACAAAACACACACACACACACACACACACACACATATATATATATATATATATATATATATATATATATATATATATATATATATATATATATATATATATAAACCTCTGCAAGGTTTCGTGGTTTTGAGTTTTAATATCATACAGTAGTTATATAAATTATAGGAAAATCGTTTAGTTATTAACTTGATCAACAGATTGATTCTACAATACACAGGAAATCATTTATGTCATTGATATAGTCATACTAATAAAAAGTAAAGAGTTTTTATTATCGCTTAGATATATTATTTAATATAAAATATATATTATATTAATATAGAAAGTAGTCTTCTTATATTAAAGTAATATTCGTCTTGTTACTACTGCAACTACTACTACTACTATTACTACTAATAATAATATCAATAATAATGGGCGAGGTACCTAACATCTACTACCCCTATATACATTGCAGTACTTATGTGAATATCTATCATCTGTGAAGACTGTAAAATGAGCTGAGATAGGATGATAGCTTTTAGCATGTAAATAAAATTGTGTTATAAATCTATGACAGAAGCTCCGAGGAGGCTTCTGTCTCTGCAGTCCAGCCTCATGCAAGACTTCATTTTTGACTACCTTAGCCGACTAGGCTGTAGCCGACCGTAGGCCTACAAAAGAAGAAGAAGAAGAAGAAGAAGAAGAAGAAGAAGAAGAAGAAGAAGAAGAAGAAGAAGAAGCCACCACGATTTGGCTAATCTGTCTGTCATTTGCTGTAGAAATGATACGTGTATTTACACGAGCTTTAAGTCAGTACAGATCCTTAGCGACAGTGCCACTACTAATAGTAATAATTTCATACTACGTTAGAATTCACCGTATTTCATCATTACTGTCTCATCACCTTGAATTTTGAAGCCTGGGGCGAGGAATCGACCCTTGTAAACACAGCTAGGTAAGTATAGAGTAAATAACTCTTTGACGGGATCACCCTTACTTGTCTCTAGATACGTAATGAAAATTCATTTAATTCTTTTAAATATAATTAACAATTTGTGTGGAACTTAAGCTATGCCTGAGAAGTCACTCATAAGTTTTACTTGACATATGACCTGATCAAATCTTGGCTTCATTCCCATGATAAACATTTATCATTTATATGTCGGCACGATGGTAAAAAGATACAATTGTGTTGCTATGAAATTACTGTCGATGTTTCGCCAAAGTTGGAGCCAAAACGTCAATACTGACTTCCATAATAACTGCTTTTATGTCTCTTTACCCTACGTCTCTACATGAAGTCTGCACAGTTTTCTTCAGCTAAGTGATGATTTTTGAAGATGGTTGTTTAAAACCTGAGATGTATTGAAGATTGAGACACTTATGCAACATATGGGAATCTTTATTAAGGAAACGTTTCGCGACACAGTGGCTTCTTCAGTCCAATACAAAGCAGAGATGGGCAAAGAAACATAAGAACATAAGAATGGGGGAACACTGCAGAAGGCCTACTGGCCCATACAAGGCAAGTCCTTATCAAAACCACCACTACCTAAGAATTTACTCCCGTACTCACGACACTAATCAAACCCAGCCCCTCCCACTCATATAATTGTCCAATCTTTTTTTAAAGGCACCCAAGGTCCTAGCCTCTATCACCCTATTTGGAAGATTGTTCCACGCATCTACAACTCTGTTCGAAAACCAGTACTTGCCTATGTCCTTTCTAAATCTAAATTTATCCAAATTTAAATCCGTTATTTCTGGTTCTTACTTGGTTCGATATCCTCAGTATTTTATTAATATCTCCTTTGTTTATGCCCATCATCCACTTGTACACCTCGATGATATCTCCCCTCATTCTACGTCTCTCCAGAGAGTGGAGATTCAACGCTATAAGTCTATCTTTATACGGGAGATTTCTTATACCGAGAGGAGGAATTTGAGGTAATCAGTCCCTCAGTCTGGAATCGATGTGTTCAGTCAATCACAAGAGTGATGGAATGAACACTTCGATTCCAGACTGAGGGACTGATTACCTCAAACTCTTCCTCTCCTTACCCCTCTCTGCTTTGTATTGGACTGATGAAGCCACTGTGTGGCGAAACGTTTCCTTAATAAAGATTCCCATATGTTGCATAAGTGTCTCAATCTTCAACTCGTCGGTTTTCGAACCATTTATCACACCGAGATGTATTCTTTAGGATTATGGTAACCTGGGCTCATCAAGTGACGCAGAAGAACGTATGTAGGGTCCTGAATGTGTGGTTAACTATGCTGCTAAAAGAAAGGAAAAACCTTTCAGGTATTTATCTCGTTGATATCTGGAGGGTGATTGAGCCTCCACCAGTTCTTGCACTGGATGGCCAACACGGGTTTACCAATTAATATGAACATATTAACACTAATCAGGATAATAATAATGATGATGTAGAAAGACAACATTCTGCTGTGAATTTTTTTTATCCATTGAGAAAGTAGTCAGCAGGCCAGAGGAAGTAGTCAGCAGGCCAGAGGAAGTAGTCAGCAGGCCAGGTATAAAGTCATTATGGTAATGTTCAGAGACACGTCAAGGATGTCTCGCGTACTTCCTCATTCTCAGCACATTGTCTTTAAGTCCTTGTAGCTTATGCACAATGTCTCGCAACCATGTTATCCAACACATACACTGTGAGGGGGGGGGACACTTACGTACAGCTCAGGATATCTGTCAAAATAAACGTTTCGCCACGAGTGCTGTCTTCAGCACACAGGTATCTCTTCCTACATCTTGTCACCATACCATCTACTGGAAGACATTCATTGCTGAGGAAAATCTTCAAAGATATTGAAGCTGCTCCCCGGCATCATAATATTCCTACGAAAATACATTGAGAGAATTTTACTTGCATATTCTTGCAGAGAATTTGAATGAGAAAATTGTTGACTGAAACCAGATAGAGAATGCAGACATTTGAAGATAAAATACGCAAAAAAATAAGTTGGGGCATTTTTAACGAGGAAACATTTCCTCATCAAAAAGAATGTCCTGATTATTTTGCTTATGAGAGAACTGAATTTACTCCTCCTTAAAAGGAAGAGAAAGGGACAATTTAAATTATTTCCTTTTTCAAAGGGGTTGAATGAGAGTTTACACATGGACGAGAAATAAATCAGGAGAATATACATAAGGTACTGAAAATATCAAATAAGAATATCTATAACAAATGCAAAAATCTAATTTAGAAAAGAAGTAGGACTGCGTTAGATAACAACAGACCTGTAGTTGAGTGGAGAAAATTAGCAAAATAACTGTATTTTAGAGAAGTTTAAAATTCGCTAAATAGAATTATATACGATCGTGAATGGTTAGGTGAGAGTTGAACTTGACTCGTATGGGTCAGTAAGCCTGATGCAGTGCTTCTTTTGTTTTTTATGTTCCCTACAAAACATTCCCCGTGTGGCTGAGAGAAGGTTAACGTTGGTGAAACAGCCAGGGACTTGCACCTACATATTAGAGAGAATGACTACGCCAGACTGACTAAAAACGCTTTGAATGCGAGAACCAACGATCGTGACGCACACCGCCGACTCATGAAATGGGCTGAGGCTAATTTTTTTTCAGAAGAAAACAGAGACGCACGGTGGTGTTTACAATCAGACCTAAATAGCACTACAAACACCAGCACACACATAAATTGTAGAGTCTGGACTCTTTGAATCTGTTGGTCATCTCTTGCTCTCGTAACTGCGTGACCTGACGTCATGGGTCACCTCAGTCCTTCCCATCACCTACATTGCTGCACTAAATATTTCATGACTTTCCGAGTGTCTACAAGGCTTCACAGAATTTTGATATAAATCCTGATTTCACAATATACTACAAAAATATTACCTCAATTAAAATAATTAACAATGATTTTGTTTACCATAGGTTAAATCTACATAATTTATTGCAAATGAATGTTTTAAACAAGTACGTATTTGTTTATTGTGTCTATTGTATACTTGTCTAATATATGTTTGAATATATGTATGTAGCGAACCTAAATAAAGCTTAATTTAAGTACAGAAAAAAAACTCATGCAGTTGTACTGTAAAAACGGAAATTTGTAATGTTAGTTAGAACAAGCGTATATAATGTATTTAAAATTATATATATATATATATATATATATATATATATATATATATATATATATATATATATATATATATATATATATATATATATATATAAATGTGTGTGTGTGTGTGTGTGTGTGTGTGTGTGTGTGTGTGTGTGTGTGTGTGTGTGTGTGTGTGTGTGTATGTGTATGTGTGTGTGTGTGTGTCGTGCCGAATAGGTAAAATTGGTCAATTAGCAAGAACTCATTTAAAATTAAGTCCTTTCTAAAATTTTCTCTTATACTTTTTAAGATATATTTTTTTCATTTATGTTAATGTAAAAATTGATAATTTTGTACCAAAAGAACCTTAGAAAACTTACCTAACCGCAATTTAATTTAACCTAATCCAAGTAAGTATATTTTTGATAAGTTTATAGTAATTTAATAATACACAAACACAATGAAATATATTTTTTTTCGTTAGATTCAGAATGATTTTTGCGAAATTATTGCATGTTTAAGCCAAATTCACAAGTTTTACCTATTCGGAACGACATATATATATATATAAATATATATATATATATATATATATATATATATATATATATATATATTCTTCCTTGAAGCCTTTTTATCCACTTCTCCGAGGCTATGGGTCTCACAATTTACACCAGAGGTGGACCCATCCTATATATATATATATATATATATATATATATATATATATATATATATATATATATTTATATATATATATATATATATATATATATATATATATATATATATATATATATATATATATATAAACATATATATATATGCTTTCTTCACCACAGTCATCCACCTTTTTACAACCTCTCTCTCTCATTCCTCCCTTTCAACTTTCAACTTTCTTCTCCTACCCCAATAACTTCTCTTCCCTCCCTCTTTTTCCTTCCCTTCCTTCCCTCCCATCCTCGTCGTTTTACCTCTTCCTCTGATTGCGTCTGGCGTAAAAGCTCGCTTGTTGTTGAGAAGGGTGTCTGGGAGGGAAAGCTAGGGACCAGTAAGAAAGAGAAGGAAGGGAAGAGGAGACAAGAGCGAGGGAGGGAGGGGAGGAAACAGTGAGGGAGGTGTGTGTGTGTGTGAGGGTCGTGGGGGAAGTGTTTGTGGTTGGCAGTGCACTATGGGTCCGGTGCAATACCGGTCGCGCGTTCGGTCTCGTGAAAAATAGCTTCGTTCCGGCACAACACCAGACGATTGTTCCGACTCGTGAAAAAAAAACGAAAACAGCTTCGTTTCAACTACCGCATGCATTATTTTTACAATTGTTTTCCTATCCAATTAATTATTATTTTTTATTTACACAGTTGTTTTTCTGCCTCTGCTCACAATTTATAGACCAAGAGCTGCTATCCTACATAAACTTAATTACGAGCTAGGTGCTGTTCCTCAACCTCTGCTCATTTACAGGCTGAAAGGCCTTATCTTTCCTCAGCTCATAATTTTCTGTATTAGCTAAGAGCTATTATTCTACCTCAGACCACTTGTGGACTAAGTGCTGTTATCTTATCTCATTTACTCAAATGAGCTCAAAAGTTAGAGGCTAATAGTTATCTTCCCTCGGCTCATTTACAGGCTAGGCTCTGTTATCCTAATTAAGCTCATATACATGCTAAGAGATGATACCCTACCTTAGCTCATTTAAAGGCTATGAACTGTTATCCTACCTTAGCTTACTTATAGGCTAAGAGCTCTTAGCTTGTTTTCGAGCAAAGAGCTGTTATCTTACCTCAGCTCGTTTGCAAGCTAAGAACTGTTATCTTACCTCAGTTTGTTTACAGCCAAGCTTTATCTTAGGTATGATAACACCTGCCCCGGGATGTAACCCACATCAGCCGCCTAACATCCAGGTACCTACTTCTTGTGAGATGAAGAGGGGAAGCAGATGCAGGGAAAACATTCGTTCAGAGATCGAACCCCGGCCTGTCAGTTGTGAACCGAGGGAGCTACTTAATAACAACGAGCCACGGTCAGAGTGTTACTAAGAAATAGACTGAATAATAATGACAAATATCGATTAGTTTATTTTTCAGAACATTTGCAGTTCTCCATAGAGAACTAGACCCACAAGGGTCATTCAGCTCCTGGGAATGGAAAATAATCATGTTTGGTCCAAGAAATGAGATGTTTACTCCAATTCCTCGCTTCAAGAGCCCTTCACCAGCATCAAGGTACCTTCCTGGAAGGGATCCAAGACATGGTAGGTGTACCATGATATTCCTCACTCTTTTCTCACTTTTCTCTATCTGAGAAGTAATGGAGAACTAGATGAGGGCTCGGAGAAGGGATAGAAGGTTTGAGTGGCTAGTATAGAGGCAGAGGATGCGTGTGTGTGTGTGTGTGTGTGTGTGTGTGTGTGTGTATATGTGTGTGTGTGTGTGTGTGTGTGTGTGTATGTGTGTGTGTGTGTGTGTGTGTGTGTGTGTGTGTGTGTGTGTGTGTGTGTGTGTGTGTGTGTGTGTGTGTGTGTGTGTGTGTGTGTAGTGTAATCGCCAAGTTGTGTTCGTGTTGGGACGAATCTCGGTTTCTGGCCTTGCCTCGTTACCTGCAATTGGCCGGCGTTACTAGTCCCTGGCCTTCTGGGACCTACCATAATTATTACTGAAACTGCGTCCACAGTTTTCACCTACATCATCTCCTCATCCAGCTTATTCTCTTTATTTGGTATCCTTATACTGAAGAAATTTATTTTATCATTATATATTAATGGTAAACAGTACCGACGAGTAGGCGAGTAAAACACACGTGTTGGAGTTTGGAATCTTTGGTGACGAGATCACCTCAAACTTATTTCTTTTCCATGCTGAGGGACTAATTACCTCATATCTCCTATACGTCTCCATTACTTCTGCTGTCTCGTCTATATTTTGACTGAGGAAGCCTGCTGAGCAGGCGACCCTCTCTTCAGTAAAGACCCCATACTGTTTCACACGAGTTTTATCCATCTCCTACCATCAGGTGGGTGTTCAACCCCCACTCATGCTTCTTTCTTATGAATCCTTTTAAGTGAAACATAAAAACAATATCTTTGTCCACTAAATGTTGATATGCAAAAAAAAAAAAAAAAGATTCGTGTAGCATGTGCTAGTTGTATAAACACAAGTGATAGCAATGTGGTGGTGCAAGGCAAATGTTACTGAATTTGCAGGAGATTCTAATCCCACTATCTTGAAGATGGAGATCACATCATCATTGTTTATTTACATTCCTTGTATTGTCACGCTTAGTTACTTTAGTCTTTCCTCGTAGTTCATATCTCTAGTTCCGGGACTAGTTTTATACCTGGCAATTTCAAAAGAAAGAACAACAAGAACAAGAACAACAACAATAATAATAATAATAATAATAATAATAATAATAATAATAATAATAATAATAATAGTGACACGGAGTGTGGTATAAGTGGTGGCTAGAGTGAACACAAT
Source organism: Cherax destructor (assembly GCA_009830355.1). NCBI lineage: Eukaryota > Metazoa > Arthropoda > Malacostraca > Decapoda > Parastacidae > Cherax > Cherax destructor. Next base: position 12,024 of record WNWK01007408.1, on the reverse strand, counting down.
GGAGGTGGAGGGCGCTGGGTGGAGGGGCGAGCTAGTGGGTCAGTAAGGGTCACCAGCGAACTTGTCTCCTTTCCCTCTTCCCCGTCGACCTTGCAAACCCCGGTCGTAGAGCTCAGGATCGCGCGTGTTCCCGTGGGAAACTCCAACGTGTTCGGAGAAGTGATCTTAGGAAGCAGCCGCTGAAGGGGCGAGTTTCCCTCGGCGTCCCACGGTAAAAACTTTGGCCAACAGACGGCCCTGAGACTCCCTCACGGTAGCGTCAAATAATTTCAACATTTAACACAATAACATGAACTTCCGTTTTCACCTACGCCGGATGGCAGAGCTGGAGGTGAACTGCGAGTTTCTACTCGAGAGACGGACGAGAAAACCACGTGAACATGAGAACAGTATATTCTAAACACCCTTTTTCTGAGTGGAGCATTGCAGTAGGCCTTTTGACCCCAAACACACCCATACTAGACAGGTCATTCTCAAACCCAAACCCTGTAAACAAAAATATTTGCCCAACCCATTTTCAATGCAAGTCCCACTCAACTTCAACCACTCAATGTGACTTTGTAACCTATTTTTTAAAGCTATCCAAAGTTCTCACTTTAATGACGCTACTTGGGTGTTTGCTCCGCTCATCTGATTTATGTTCTGCCTTACAGCAAGTTTATTTTAAGATGTTTCTAGGTGAATGCAGCAAATCTGGATGAATTCGGATGGAAACACAACATTCATTGCCGAGTGCATTTTACTTTGGGACGCCATAAAGAAAAGTGAAGAATCATCGGTGTTATCTTGAAGGGTTGCGCTTCTCTTGTGGCCTCGTTGCAGTTTCCTTTTTCTATCCGATTATCGAGTGCAAGAAGACGGAACTGGAGGGCGGAGCCGCAGCCGCAGCCGGCCTGGGCGACCGCTGACAGGAAGCAGCGGTGAGCTTCCTGACGGCCGCAGGCGACTGCGAGTGAAGGGTTACACTCGACTCTGTGTTTTCAGAGTCCTGCTCGGGGTGAAGACAGTCGTTTTTGGTTTTAGTTTTCGTGCGTCGGGGCAAAGGTCAGGCAATTTGTGAACTATGGGTTGAGGGACCTTGTGGCCAATGGGGGAGAGAAAGAGGGAAGCAGGGGAAGAGAGAAGGGGGTAAGCAGGGGGAGGGCAGGGGGTGAAATAAAGTAAGAGGCTCTCTTTTACGTATTTTCCAGTCACTTTTTATTATTCACGCATTTTCAGAAAAAAAAAATTGCAAAACTAACCCGACAGAGTGAGCTGTGTGTGAGTTGAGAATCACACAGTGCTACTGAGTAATGTCCAGATATAATAAACATTAACTATATTTACCCATGGGAATTCTCATGAGGATATTTTTAGGCGGTTCGAAAATTACTGTGGTAATCGCCCACACTTAAACTCTTTTTTCAGACTTATCAAAGAATTTTCGTTACTTTTACGTTCCTTTAAATTCTTGGTATATACTAGCCACGAGACAATTTCTGTTTCGCAAGATGAACTTCCCAGGGTGCACGTCCCAGGGTGCACGTCTCAAGGTGCACGTCCCAAGGTACACGTCCCAAGGTATCGGAGGGGGGCACGTCTCGGCTGTACAACAGTGGTCACCAGAAAAACGTAAATACTGGTGTGTTGGTGTCAGGAGACACCTTGAACCCGGCAAAATGTTAGGAGATTAGTGAACTCTTGGTCAAGATTATTGCCATTACATTCAACAGACGGACACTAAATCCACAGGTGTCATAGGGTGTCCGAAAGGTAGTGAGAGGCAGTCACGTGCGATCCAAGGTAAGATCAGTTCCAATTCCCAGTTTGTTTCCCCCATTACCTCGCTGCTCAGTTACAGCAACAGCCTGATTGGTCAGGCGAACAGAGGATCGAGTCTCATCCACTCTTTGCGCTGTGAGCCGATTGACCCAGGCGGGTTTAACGCTTCATGAACTATAATTCTTCAGGTGTATATAAAAATACGTGATTATACAATAAATCAGCGAAAATCAATCTAAACACAACGAAAAAAATATATCTCGTTGAATTTAAGTAATATTAAAAAAATGATCTATGCTATATTTAGAAGAATTTGGCTAAAATAATTAGGATATGTTAGGGCAGGTTAGGTGAGGTTTCTAAGGTAGGTTTTGTCAAAAAAATAAAAATAAAACCTTTTACATCATTGTCAATGAAAAAATTATGTATATCAACCTATAAATGAAATTTTTGAAAAGATAAATTTTAAAGGAGCTCAGCCTATTCGGCAAATTCGACTTATAAGGCACGATATATATATATATATATATATATATATATATATATATATATATATATATATATATATATATATATATATATATATATATATATATATACTATATATATCTGGGGCTGCCGTGATAGTTCATCTGACAGAGGTCATGATAACTCATGTTCTGCGTTGATAAAAAAAAAAATCGTTCCCTTTCTCACTTTTACAGACTTAGGTTTAAAGGTCAAAGCTACAAAATTATTTTCCCCCCCTCACACTTTTCCCTTACTTTTTCATTAACCTCACGTAAGGAACACGACAAAGTAGATCTACATTCTCACACGCTTGTGATTTTACTAAGCTAAAGTATATTAGACCTAATTATTTCGATATTTAATTTAGAAAGTCATTTTCCATGTGTGTTACTGGTCTCAGCGGCGCGTAAAATCATCCCAGATTTTCGGAAGAAGCAATTGTATATGTGGGCGCTGGGAACACCTGCCCCCACCCAGCACACCGGAAACCGCTCCTTACATCCTCACCCAGGACCAGGTGAGGCAGTGGGGGTGGAAGTAGGTGGGGGCGAGGGAAGACAGGAGAAAAGATTAATGAGTGAGCATAGAGAGGGGAAGGAACGTAGTGTAGGGAAAGAAGGAATTGTGAATGAGAACAGGAGAAAGGAAGAAACGGTGCACATAGATGGGAAAGTGAAGATAAATAGATGGTACAGGAGGGGTGAGTGAACATAAGAAGGCAATGATGGGAAGGGGGAAAAGAGGGGAGAAAGCAGAAAAAGGGGGAAAAGAAATATAATGGGAGATGAGAAGCAGGAGCATTTGAAGGGGAATTAATGGAACAGAGAATGGAGAGAGGGAGGTAGGAGGGAACAGCAGGGTAAAAGTGTAGTTAAGGGAGAAGGAACAGAAAGAAGGGGGAAGGAATGGCAAGAATTAAGCCTAACGACCAACAATACTGAGGAACCTGACGACCAACAGTACTGAGGAACCTGACGACCAGCAGTACTAAGGAACCTGACGACGAACAGTACTGAGGAACCTGACGACCATCAGTGATGGGAGATCTGAAGACCAACAGTACTGAAGACCTGACGACCAACAGTACTGGGGAGAGTGAAGACCAACAGTACTGGAGGACCTGAAGGCCAACAGTACTGGGGGACCTGATGACCAACAGTACTGGAAAATGTAGGTAAGGAAGGGCAGAGTAAAGAAGACATTCTGAGGCATCAATGAATGAAAGGAAGGGGCAAGTACTGTACACTTCCGGGAGGGGGAATCTCTCTCATGATAATTATAACTGCCTGGAAGACTCGAGGGAGACTTGATATAGAATGAAGCGAGGGAGAAAGTTGATTCAGAATGGAAGGAGAGAGAGATGATATTGAATAGAGGGAAAGAAAGTAGAGAGTTAATATAAAATAGAGTTGACAAAGAATGGAGAAGAAAGAATGGAAAGGAGGAGAGAGAGAGAGAGAGAGAGAGAGAGAGAGAGAGAGAGAGAGAGAGGGGGAGAGAGAGAGAGAGAGAGAGAGAGAGAGAGAGAGAGAGAGAGAGAGAGAGAGAGAGAGAGAGAGAGTTAATATACAGTAGAATGAAGAGAAAATAATGAAATAATCCCTAATTAAATCTTAAAAAAATTTTATAATAAGAAAAAATAATATGATCAATAAAGAGGAGAACTGTACACTAAATAATGTACTGGCAAAGTAATTATGACAAGACAGGAAAAAAATTGGGAAGACAATGCTAGATAAACGAAACTAAAGTTAACACAGAAAGAAAAAATCCAACAAAAGAGGCAAATAATACGAGGATCAACTAGCCATACCCATCACAAGTAACTTGGGGAACCGGTTCCACAACTAGCAATCACTCAAACTTAAGTAAATTGTGAAGACGATAACCTCTCCTTGATACCCGTGCCTCAAGATGAAGGCGGGATCCAACCTGCAGATTACCTGAGGCCAGATCAGGTCATCAGGGACCACCGGAGAAGACCTGATCAGATCAGCGAGGGCAAAAAAGTTACGAGAGGGGCCAAGACCCTCGGAGTTCAGGGTAGCCAGGGCAAAGGGGAACGGAAGATGGAGGGGAAACAGTGCCATATGGCGATCTAAACTGGTTTATAACGTTTGTGAGGCTGGGGAATGAAAAGATATTTGATGTCCTAAGTATTAACATATAGGTGTGTTGAAATATATCTGTTTTGATGACTGGAGTTGTGGGAAAAGAAGCAGAGAGAATGTGATATGGTGTTCTGATGTTTGGGAGAGAGGAGGGAAGAGAGACGATATAATTAGAGATATTGCTCTAAATATTAAGATATTTCTAATGTTCTGTGACGATATTTTATGGCCCGATGCTCAAAATCTCAACATAATCCTTATATTTGCGACGAAACGATGTGAAATAGTGTTCAAAACATCAATGTATTCATAATTCATCTACAGCAGGGAGATGCTCAGACAATAAATCCTTTATAAATTTGTTTTCTGTGATTGTTCAACAGAATAATAGGCAAAGGGTACTTCTGGGAGACGATAAAATTGATAATTGGTCATTCTGTATTGGAAGACGATTTCTTTTAGATATGTTGAGGTATTAGACAACATTTGGGAATCTTTATTGGGAAAACGTTTCGCTAGCCAGTGGCTTCTTCAGTCCAATACAGAGAAGAACGGTGGAAAATAGGTAGGAATCTGAGGTAATCAGTCCTCATCTTCCACCGTTCTTCTCTGCACTGCACTGAAGAAACCACTGGCTGGCGAAAGGTTTCCACAATAAAGATTCCTAAATATTGAACAAGTGTTTCATTCCTCAACTTGTCGGTTCTCTAACTCCTTCAAGATATGAAAGTGTAGTGTATAATATATTTACCAAACAAGATACCTGGGGATAAACAGAGGCAGTGTAGAAACATAGGTGTGTTGAAATATATCTGTTTTGATCACTGGAGTTGTGGCTGACGAGAGAAATAAATTTGTGTTGTGGGTTAACTGAAGAAGGTACTACGCTCGCCAGCGCAAGATGCTAGAAATTGGAATCGTTTTATGGAGGATAATGACAGTTACAGTAGTATTAATTAGTGTCTGTGTGTGTGCGTGGTTTGATGGCGTGTGTGTGTGTGTGTGTGTGTGTCTTTTCTTAACAGCCCGAGGCACCGGAACCAACAATTCCGGTGCCTCACAAAAGGGTTTCCGGTGACTTATGGGAAGACTCTCAGTGACCTTTGAGAAGACGTTCAGTGTTTCTCAGGAAGACTTCTGGTGACCCGCGGGAAGATTTACCCTGGGGAGCTGGATGACCTCCTACGGACCTACGGGTTTAGGAGGAGGAAATGGAAGGAAAGGTGAAAGGATATAGGAAAGTATTGGTTTGGAAATAGGGTAGTTGATGAGTGGAACAGTCTGCCTAGTAGGGTTATTGAAGCAGGGACCTTGGGTAGTTTTAAATTTAGGTTGGATAAATTCATGAGTGAGAGGGGTTGGATTTGAGTGGGAATTGCACATGAGTAAATAAAATTATCAAAGCTTATTTCTTGGGTAGCATTGAAAATTGGGTTGAACAAATATTCTGTTAGTGGGATGGAATGTGAAGGACCTGCCTAGTATGGGCCAACAGGCCTGCTGCAGTGTTCCTCCTTTCTTATGTTCTTATGTTCTTATGTAGGATTGGAGGAGACGTGATAGTTGAGAGAGAAGAACTACCCAAAGTGTGACCAGCGTTAGATGTAGTAGTAGTAGTACTGAAGTCTCCACCTCTTCTTTTTAGAAGGATTTCTTCAGTCACAGAGTTGTCAGGAAGTGGAACAATCTGGAGAGTGATGTAGTGGAGGCAGGATCCATACATAGCTTTAAGAAGAGGTTCAATAAAGCTCATGGAATACGGAGACAGTAGACCTAGCTGCGACCAGCGAAGAGACAGGGCCAGGAGATATGAATCGACCCTGCAACCACAACTAGATGAATACATATACTCTCTCTCTCTCTCTCCAGGTAGTAGAACCCATTCCTCCACCTATTAGTGGAACCCCTCTCACCACCAGGTAGTGAACCCCCTCCCACCATCAGGTAGTGAATCCCTCCCACCACCAGGTGAGAGGGGGTAGATCTGTCTGGTAGATCTGTCTGTGACTCGATAAAGCCCACTGCGTGGGCGAAACGTTGTCAATAAAGGATCACATTATACTGCTTATGTGTTTATTTTTCCATTGTGTCGGTATTTTATACCATTTATTTCCACCACCAGGTAGTGAACCCACTCTCACCACCAGGTAGTGAACCCCCTCCCACCACCAGGTAGTGAACCCTTCCCACCACCAGGTAGTGAACCCCTCCCACCACCAGGTAGTGAAGCACCTCCCACCACCAGGAAGTGAACCCCTCCCACCACCAGGAAGTGAACCCCTCCCACCACCAGGTAGTGAACCCCTCCCACCACCAGGTAGTGAACCCCTCCCACCACCAGGTAGTGAACCCCTCCCACCACCAGGTAGTGAACCCCTCCCACCACCAGGTAGTGAACCCCTCCCACCACCAGGTAGTGAACCCCCTCCACCACCAGGTAGTGAACCCCTCCACCACCAGGTAGTGAACCCCTCCCACCACCAGGTAGTGAACCCCTCCCACCACCAGGTAGTGAACCCCTCCCACCACCAGGAAGTGAACTCCCTCCCAGCACCAGGTAGTGAACCCCTCTCACCTCCTGTAGTGGAACAAGTAGCCAGTGACGAGGGCGTGAGCTACGGAATAGGGAGTTAATAGGTAGCTTCTAAATTCTTCTTCTTTTACTTTCTTGTTCTTCATTCTTCATTCCATTTTCCTACTTCCTTTTTATTTATTTATTCTTTCCTCTTTCTTCTTCTTCGTCTCGAAATTAGAGGGAATCAACTTTGATTTAAGGAAGGGAGGACTACCTTCAATTCCCTTCATCAAGAACCCTTCACCAGCACCCCCCCCCAAGAGAAAAAGCTCACTGAGTGTAAGGGGTTCCGAGGAATGATGAGGAGTTCTTCTGCAGTGTATGGTCCAGATCATAAACCAGGTTCTTAATGGTGTTTCAGGGGTGAAGCAGCCAGCTCGCTCAGGCCAGACAGGTTCAACTGATGACCGCGATCCTCGGGTAATCACAGAAACGACGGCTGATGATTTCCTCCTTGATGGGGGCACTTAGGGTTGTAATTGCTGGATTAGCAGTTCCCGATGGAGCGTCGGCGGCTATTAATACGCTAATCGCGCTATTCGATTGCAAGGGCTTCATGACTGGTGGTAAGAAGTGGAAGCCTTACTTCGCATTTCTTTATATATATATATATATATATATATATATATATATATATATATATATATATATATATATATATATATATATATATATATATATATATACCTTGTTTCTGGTTTTGCTCTCCTTTTTATCGTCATTTGCTCTACTTAAAAGTAATAAGAACATTCGGTGGGTTCAAATAACGAAGTGACGACGATAGAGAAGAACAAACACATGTTGCGTAGTATTAGTTTATTGGGACGATGTTTCGCTCAGTTCAAAGCATAATAAAACTCTAGACAAAACAAAGAGTTGTCTTCATAAAAGCATGTTTATCCAACTCCTTTTTCTTCAAGATAAATAGCGGAAAGTCGACAAGAGGTGACAAAGACAGTTACAGAGAGGAACTTCACTGGGACGTGTCGCCTGTGCACAGGTTCTTCAATGAAGAGTCCCGAAGAATTTCAAAAAGACAATACCTGGAGTATACCTGGAGAGGGTTCCGGGGGTCAACGCCCCCGCAGCCCGGGCTGTGACCAGGCCTCATGGCGGATCAGGGCCTGATCAACCAGGCTGTTACTGTTGGGCGCACGCAAACTGACGTACGAACCACAGCCAAGTCTGGAGAAACTTATCCACAGGAGAAACGACTCTTCAAATGTGTCTTGTTTTCTTCATCCTGAGCAGTGAGATCACATATACACTGCGATGAGTGTATCTCACAGTGTATATACACTGCGATGAGTGTATCTCACAGTGTATATACACTGCGATGAGTGTATCTCACAGTGTATATACACTGCGATGAGTGTATCTCACAGTGTATATACACTGCGATGAGTGTATCTCACAGTGTATATACACTGCGATGAGTGTATCTCACAGTGTATATACACTGCGATGAGTGTATCTCACAGTGTATATACACTGCGATGAGTGTATCTCACAGTGTATATACACTGGGAATTTACTTTAATATCTATTTTGGAATAAAGTATTCCTGATGGGTAGTCCAGAGGTAAAATTTAGCCTTGACAACCCTCGTGCAGGCAAAAGGCTTTAAACCTAGCAAAACTAACAATGAACATTCTCAATAAATAAAACGGCTCTAGTTCTAAGCACTCGACCCCATCTCTTACTATTTTCTTAAGCAGAAAAGTTCTCTAAGATCTCACAGTCAGTTTGAATCAAGATATAAATACTGACATAATAGGTTTTCTGCACCATAAAATTTCAGCAACAGAGGTATGGACCATAACAGATTGTACATCCAGAAATGATAGGAAGATACTTCGTGAAATGCAGGAATTAATCAAGTCATGACTTGATAAAGCTCTACCCAGAGAAAAATGTATATAATAAAGCTTTTATAACCACCATGTGTATGTACCATGCATGTCGGCAATGTCTGCCATCCAGTATATCAAGAAATAATGACTTTTTTGTTACGCAGATGATCTGTATTAGGAAATGTGGCACACAGCAGTCTGGGTCCTTCAGCACCACAACAACTGCGTTAATAACAAATATTGTGTAATAGCATCACTGACCTGATTAATGAGATATAAAGCATGTCTGCTGTATGAGGGTCATTAAGGCTGCTTGTCACCCCTTCACCACAGTAAGAATTCTTTAATCCCGAAAATAAAGATGAACTCTCAGTCTTGCCTTGTCACAGACAGGGCCGCGGGGGCGTTGACCCCCGAAACCCTCTCCAGGTATACTCCAGGTATATACACCGAGAGACATTCCTCTCGCTGAACAGTATATACCGTATGTGTTAAAATTTAACTGACCTCTATCTTAGTGGAAGAGCCATTGACTTACAAACGAAAACACCAGGGTTCGAATCTCTTGTTGGGCAAGACTAATGAGCCAGTCTCTTCATACCTGCTGTTGTTTTTCATCTAGAAGTAAATAAGTACCTGGGTGTAAATCGACTGTTGAGGATGGCATCCTGGGAGGGACGTGATAGTGTATTTCAAATAGAGTCGGGCTTTGAAATGAACAAAGGTAAAACAAGAGCTCTCAGTGTGTAAATTAAGAAAGGTTAGATAAAAGGATTACTGATGCTCATATACATGATATCGCATTCCCCGTCTTGGTGCATATATATATATATATATATATATATATGCATTCGCCTCTCAGCTCTTGAGTGGAGAGGGTGTACTCGAACTGACCTCTGGCGGGGAGGAGCTGGCGTAGGGTCAATACTGTTTGTGTTGAGATACTCCAAGGAGCTCTTTATAAACCCTACCAACGCATCAGTGATTTTACCGGCAATCTTGAGGGATACATATGGCATCGCAAATGAAGAATTGTATGGCATATCACTAAATGGATCGGCAAGGATATTCGTCAAGTTTGTGGTGGCTAGTTCATACGAGAGAACTGTTGACAAGTACCAAGACGACTGTGTGAAGGTAAACCCAGGCCTGGAAGTTTGCCTAAAGGATGTATCAAAGTATTACTCGTGGATAAGGGTATGTAATGTGCCCTTTGAAGCAGATGAGGTTGATATCTGGGAGGCTTTTGGCCAGTATGGAGTCATACATACTGCCTTGGTGGGACGGTGGTCAGAGCGATTATATGCTGAGCTGCCTGAGGGGTCTCATTCCCTCAAAATGACCTTGAGAAGACCGATCCCTTCATATGTAGTAATGGAAAAGTTTTGGACCCAGGTATACATGACCTATGCTGGGCAACAGAGAACTTGTAGAATCTGTGGGTCCTATGAGCACGTGGCGGCAGTATACAGCAAGAGGCCATCTCAACAACCGGTACGCCGAGAAGAGGTTTCGGAGAAGGTTGGAATGGGAGGATCGGAGGCTGAGGATGTGGTCGTGGTGGCGACAGGCAAATGGAACAACATGGTGGGCAGTGCAGAGGAACTGTGTCTCACTCTGCTGAATGAGACTCAGGGGTCAGGGGCCAGAGGCCCTACGGACAATGTAGGCCTTGGGGAGCTGGATTTGGGCTTGCCTGAGCCACTTCATGTCGTGCTCTGGGAGATGATAGACAGCCCCCAGGTGGAGGCATTGCAGGATTATGGTGAGGGACTGGAAGGGGATATGGGGTGTCTTGGGGGAGCCGAGAGTGATGAGTGTGAAGTGGGGCCCATTCTGCAGGCTCAGGAAGTGGAGGTGGTAGTCCACAGGAAGGATGATGGGGAGGACATGGATGTGACGGGGGAATCCCGCAAGAGGCCGGGTGGGGCATCGGATAGCGACAATGTCCTCACTCTGGTGCAAAGGACTTGTAAAAAGGTGTGGATGGATGTGGCGAAAAGGGGTAGCGGGGGGTGAAAGGGAAAGAAGGGGTACTGGGGGAACAGGGTGTTGGTGAAAAGGCTGGAACACTAAAAGGAGCTGTGCAGAGGTTGCAGAGACATAAAGGAAAGCCCCGATACACTTTTCAGGTGTCTGACTATAAATGTTAACGGCCTCCGGGCAGAAGTAAAGCGGAAGTGGGTGGAGGTGATCCTCAGGCCTTTAGATGTGGATGTGTGCATCTTGCAGGAACACAATTATAAGTGTGGAAGGGACTTGACTTTGAATGGATATATGTTTTTTGCTGGGAGTTCGGGGAGATTAAAGGGTGGAGTGGTGGTAGTCATAAAAGGGACCAGCCATTTTAAGTTGTTGGCATGGGAAGAGGGGAGGAGGGTAGTGCAGGTGAACGGAGTATGGGGGGAGGTTCGGGTGTGTTTCCTTGGGGTGTACTTACTGGCCGAAAATAATGGGAGAATTAAGGAGGAGTTTGTAAAGGATGTTTTAGTGTTTCATTTGCAGGGGTTGCCATTGATAGCAGTCATGGGTGGGGATTGGAATTGCATGATTGGAAAGAAGGATGTGGAGCCGAGGGGGATGTTGTGTGTTTTGGGTGTTCTGCGGAATGTTTTGGGGAAAGCGGGAGTGGTGGATGTAGTTCGGGGTGATGGATGGAAAGTAGAGCATACTTTTGTGTGAAAGGGTTATGCTGCTTGGCTGGACTGTATATACGTGACGCGGGAGGTGCATGTGGAGTGGGTGGAACTGATAGACATAGGATTTTCGGATCATAGAGGGGTGTTAGCGGATGTGGGGTACGTGGGCATGGTCAAGAGGTACGGGAGCTACTGGAAGCTTAACATGAGCCTCCTGAAGGGGACAGAGGGGAGGGAGGGGTTTTCGGAGTGGTGGGGGCTGCTATGGGAAAAGGGTAGACAAGAGGGTAATATAGTGAGGTGGTGGGAGGAATATGCAAAGCCGAGTATTAGGGATTATTATAAGGGTAGGGGCAAGGAGGAGAATCAGTGGAGGTTTGGGTTCCAAAGTATTTGGAGGGGCAGTTGAGTTGTTGTTTCGAAGGGGAGGGGCTTATCCTTTGGTAGTGATTGAGGGGTTGCGGGGAAGACTGAGGGACATTCAGAATGATAGGTTTGATGTGGTTAGGGTACGAGGGGGTCTCGAGGATGTTCTCTGGGGCGATAGACCTTCAGCGTGTGTTTTGCGGCATTTT
>WNWK01007407.1:0-94501 GCA_009830355.1 Cherax destructor | reverse complement strand
GCGATTTATTTTTTTTTCAAACGCCTATCTGTTTGAAAAACCTTTCTTTAGTGACTGTGAAAATTCATATTTAACCCCTCTTCAGGCCCACTAAAATCCCCCAACTTGGGATTTTAAAATTTAGTGTCTTCCTGAGTAAAAACCGAAAAAAATAATTATTAAAAATTGAGAAATTTTTTTTTTCCCCCTTTGTCAGTAAGATACCCAAAATTTTTTTTAAAGGGGGGACCTATCTTATCTCTAACTTTTGTTCTATACCCCGGGAAAAATTTTTTAAGTTAGTTTTCGAATCCCTAGCAACTTTAATTTCGTAGTCCCCCCTTTAGTTTTTTTATCCCCTTTTTAACGTCCCTTTTAATGTCAATATACTGATTCGTAAGATGCCCCTCACCTTTTTTTGACCCCAAAAATTTCCCCTTTCTTCTGCCCTAAAAGATATTTGAGCCTATTATTCATCCATTTTGGGTCATTTCTATTCGATCTAATTTCTTTATATGGGATAAATGTTCTTTGGGCAGCATGTATAGTGTTCAGAAAACTGTCATATTGATAGCTCTCTTCATTACCCCAGTCCACAGATGATAAGTGTTCTCTAAGTCCATTGTAATCTGAATTGGATTGTACAATTGTTGGAGATCCAAGTGATTTGCAATCCTGTTTCTTAGAACTCTTTCAAAGATTTTTATGATGTGGGACGTTAGAGCTATTGGTCTATAGTTCTTAGATATTGCTTTGCTGCCACCTTTATGGAGTGGGGCAAACTGCATGAGAACAGGTTTGAGAAACTAAAATAAGTTGAAGCCACATTTAGAATTTCTTGTCAATCCTTAAAGTGATTGATGTCATCAACGATGGATGTCGTGTTGTTGCATCTCTTGCCTCGGATGTTGTTTCAATATAAACAGAGCTTATTGAGTTGCAAGAAGATGTGGGTTTGAAGCTAGTACATAAATGGTCATCTGTAACTAAGAAGCAAAGTATCCCAATCTTCAGAAAACTGGCTTCCCACTACTCTCTATTTTTGGGACAGCTTACTTCTGTGAATCTTTCTTCTCTGTAATGAGATTTATTAAGTCAAAACATGGTGCTATCCTCACTAGCAGTCACCTCACTGAGCTTCTTATAACAGCTGTCACCATCCTACCAGCCAGATTTTGAACTACTAACTGCAAAAATAAAGATTTAATCAAAGTCTTCAACGAGCACAGATTAAACATATTCTGCTTTGGTGAGTAGGACTAATATATAGCTGTATTTTCTTTTATTATTTATGGATACAATTTTAACATAATATTTTCTGTAGATCTTCAACATTCAGAAATGTATGTAAAGTATGTGGCTCTTCTTATCGAAGAACTTGCCCACCCCTGCTCTATACTCTTGAGAGACGTAGGTCTCTGTGTTTACAGTATACGCTGCAAATTTACTTAAATCCCTGTTTTAGGAATTAAAGTATTTTTCGTCTAGTGTTGAACAAGTTACTGAAGCCTTAATGACCCCCAATTAGCCAAACCAACCTTCTCCCAGGGAGACGTTATACACACTCAGAGGTTTTTGTCTCAGTGTACATATGGTGAGAATTTACTTTAATCCCTCTCTTAATGATTACAGTATCCATGACTCGTTGGAACTACTCTCGCTTAATAAACACCCCAGGAATAAACCCGGGTCCTTTCCTTATTGGACGGAACGAGGTACCAACCCAAGAGTTGACCTTCCCTGAGGCCTGACCCTATTCCTGCAAGAATTACTGGTTACAGCGCTCCTGGGCATGGTCGGGACGTACCTCAGACATGCTACCTTGAGAAGGTCACGTGTGTGTGTGGGATGGAGGGAGGGAGGGGAGCGGCGCGGTGGTAACAGTGTACAGTGGTGCTCAGCCTCCCGGGCATCTTACCTGCCCAGGGCTACCAACACACCGGAGGTGGCATCAGTGTACAGTGGTTCTCAGCCTCCCGGGCATCTTACTTGCCCAGGGGTACCAACGCACCGGAGGTGGTAACAGTGTACAGTGGTGCTCAGCCTCCCGGGCATCTTTCCTGCCCAGGGCTACCAACACACCGGAGGTGGTAACAGTGTACAGTGGTGCTCAGCCTCCCGGGCATCTTTTCTGCCCAGGGCTACCAACACACCGGAGGTGGTAACAGTGTACAGTGGTGCTCAGCCTCCCGAACATCTTACCTGCCCAGGGCTACCAACACACCGGAGGTGGTAACAGTGTACAGTGGTGCTCAGTCTCACGGGCATCTTACCTGCCCAGGGCTACCAACACACCAGAGGGGTAACAGTGTACAGTGGTTCTCAGCCTCCCGGGCATCTTACCTGCCCAGGGCTACCAACACGCCGGAGGTGGTAACAGTATATACAATGGTGCTCAGCCTCCCGAGCATCTTACCTGTCCATGGCTACCAACACACCGGAGGTGGTAACAGTGCACAGTGGTGCTCAGCCTCCCGGGCATCTTACCTGCCCAGGGCTACCAACACAACGGAGGTGGTAACAGTGTAAAGTGGTGATCAGCCTCCCGTGCATCTTACCTGCCCAGGGCTACCAACACACCGGAGGTGGTAACAGTGTACAGTGGTTCTCAGCCTCCCGTGCATCTTACCTGCCCAGGGCTACCAACACGCCGGAGGTGGTAACAGTATACAATGGTGCTCAGCCTCCCGAGCATCTTACCTGCCCATGGCTACCAACACACCGGAGGTGGTAACAGTGTACAGTGGTGCTCAGCCTTTCGGGCATCTTACCTGCAAAGGGCTACCAACACACCGGAGGTGGTAACAGTGTACAGTGGTGCTCAGTCTCACGGGCATCTTACCTGCCCAGGGCTACCAACACACCGGAGGTGGTAACAGTGTACAGTGGTTCTCAGCCTCCCGGGCATCTTACCTGCCCAGGGCTACCAACACGCCGAAGGTGGTAACAGTATATACAATGGTGCTCAGCCTCCCGAGCATCTTACCTGTCCATGGCTACCAACACACCGGAGGTGGTAACAGTGCACAGTAGTGCTCAGCCTCCCGGGCATCTTACCTGCCCAGGGCTACCAACACACCGGAGGTGGTAACAGTGCACAGTGGTGCTCAGCCTCCCGGGCATCTTACCTGCCCAGGGCTACCAACACAGCGGAGGTGGTAACAGTGTAAAGTGGTGATCAGCCTCCCGTGCATCTTACCTGCCCAGGGCTACCAACACACTGGAGGTGGTAACAGTGTACAGTGGTTCTCAGCCTCCCGTGCATCTTACCTGCCCAGGGCTACCAACACGCTGGAGGTAGTAACAGTATACAATGGTGCTCAGCCTCCCGGGCATCTTACCTGCCCAGGGCTACCAACACACCGGAGGTGGTAACAGTGCACAGTGGTGCTCAGCCTCCCGGGCATCTTACCTGCCCAGGGCTACCAACACAACGGAGGTGGTAAGCGTGTAAAGTGGTGCTCAGCCTCCCGTGCATCTTACCTGCCCAGGGGTACCAACACACCGGAGGTGGTAACAGTGTACAGTGGTACTCAGCCTCCCGGGCATCTTTCCTGCCCAGGGCTACCAACACACCGGAGGTGGTAACAGTGTACAGTGGTGATCAGCCTCCCGGGCATCTTACCTGCCCAGGGCTACCAACACACCAGAGGTGATAACAGTGTACAGTGGTTCTCAGCCTCCCAGGGCTACCAACACTCACAACATGCACAGCTGCAGCACTGGTCGGCGTCATTAGTGACTGCTGATCTCAGTTGACTTTCACTAATAATGTTCTTCATGACTTCCTTCAACTCGCATGTTTCTCAACGTTAATGCAGGAGTAATTAATGTGTTAGACGAGTGCTGTTACCTCACTGGTTAACGCCTCAGTGGTTGACACGTCAGTGGTTGACACGTCAGTGGTTGACACGTCACTGGTTGACACGTCACTGGTTGACACGTCACTGGTTGACACGTCACTGGTTGACACCTCACTGGTTGACACCTCACTGGTTGACACCTCTGTGGTTGACACCTCAGTGGTTGACACTTACCTAAGTGGTTGACACTTACCAAAGTGGTTGACACCTCAGTGATTGACACTTACCTCAGTGGGGTGAACACTTGACATTCACCCTTAATGACCCATAGGCCTTAAAACTAATTAACCAACTAACCTTATATTTACTGTTAAGTGACGTTTTCGGCTTAACATTAATTTGTTACTTATTAATCTATAGATGTCAGATTACTAACAAACATTAACATCTGCGTTATTTATCCTCTTTCGTCACTACGTTAGTAAATATTAATATATTCATGGTTAATCTTAGAATGACATCGGTTTAAAAACTCATTAACGTATTTCATTCTTATAGTCAATCATTACCGAGTAATAATGTATAAAGATACGTACATTGTGTTCAACCACAGCTGAATGGTATCAAATACAACATCACGAACCTTGTTCACCCACAGCTGGATGGTATCAAATACAACATCACGAACATTGTTCACCCACAGCTGGATGGTATCAAATACAACATCACGAACCTTGTTCACCCACAGCTGGATGGTATCAAATACAACATCACGAATCTTGTTCACCCACAGCTGGATGGTATCAAATACAACATCACGAATCTTGTTCACCCATAGCTGGATGGTATCAAATACATCACGAACCTTGTTCACCTACAGCTGGATGGTATCAAATACAACATCACGAATCTTGTTCACCCACAGCTGGATGGTATCAAATACATCACGAACCTTGTTCAAATACAACATCACGATCTTGTTCACCCTAGCTGGATGGTATCAAATACATCACGAACCTTGTTCACCTACAGCTGGATGGTATCAAATACAACATCATGAACATTGCTCAACCACAGCTGGATGGTATCAAATACAACATCACGAACATTGTTCACCTACAGCTGGATGGTATCAAATACAACATAACGAACATTGTTCACCCACAGCTGGATGGTATCAAATACAACATCACGAACATTGCTCAACCACAGCTGGATGGTATCAAATACATCACGAACATTGTTCACCCACAGCTGGATGGTATCAAATACAACATCACGAACATTGTTCACCCACAGCTGGATGGTATCAAATACAACATCACGAACATTGCTCAACCACAGCTGGATGGTATCAAATACAACATCACGGACATTGCTCAACCACAGCTGGATGGTATCAAATACAACATCACGAACATTGTTCAACCACAGCTGGATGGTATCAAATACAACATCACGGACATTGCTCAACCACAGCTGGATGGTATCAAATACAACATCACGAACATTGCTCAACCACAGCTGGATGGTATCAAATACAACATCACGGGCATTGCTCAACCACAGCTGGATGGTATCAAATACAACATCACGGACATTGCTCAACCACAGCTGGATGGTATCAAATACAACATCACGAACATTGCTCAACCACAGCTGGATGGTATCAAATACAACATCACGGGCATTGCTCAACCACAGCTGGATGGTATCAAATACAACATCACGAACATTGCTCAACCACAGCTGGATGGTATCAAATACAACATCACGAACATTGCTCAAACACAACTGGATGGTATCAAATACAACATCACGAACATTGCTCAACCACAGCTGGATGGTATCAAATACAACATCACGAACATTGCTCAACCACAGCTGGATGGTATCAAATACAACATCACGAACATTGTTCAACCACAGCTGGATGGTATCAAATACAACATCACGAACATTGTTCAACCACAGCTGGATGGTATCAAATACATCACGAACATTGTTCACCCACAGCTGGATGGTATCAAATACAACATCACGAACATTGTTCAACCACAGCTGGATGGTATCAAATACAACATCACGAACATTGTTCAACCACAGCTGGATGGTATCAAATAGAACATCACGAACATTGTTCAACCACAGCTGGATGGTATCAAATACAACATCACGAACATTGTTCAACCACAGCTGGATGGTATCAAATACAACATCACGAACATTGTTCAACCACAGCTGGATGGTATCAAATAGAACATCACGAACATTGTTCAACCACAGTCAGCATCATTCATTATTCGGCAAAAAACGGGTAGTGGAAGTTGAAGTTTAAAAACAGAGGAAATTATTTATCTGGTGTGTGTTTGTTCCCCGTGTTGGGCCAGGTCAAACGTGGCATTTAATGGTCAAACGTGGCATTTAATGGTTAATGGGGATGAAAGGCTCTCGACTACCCTAGGGTAATTAAGGCTACACGAAGCCTCTTCACCACTAGACAAGAATACTCTAATCCCTGTAATATCGACTACAGCAAACTCTCAGTTTATATGCACAGAGAAATACACCTGTCAGTGGATAATATACTGTGTAGCTATTAAATTATTTTCAAGTCCCCCCAGGATTCCTTCCCCACATCCCTCTCTCTCTGTAGGGAGGGGGAGGAGGGAAGGAGGGATTGTCTGCAAGTGCTTTAACATTTCACAGTTGCTCTACCTTACACAACACTGTGTAAGCATAAGGCAGTGAATGCTCTTGATATTTTTTTTTTAAAGGCTGATGTTCATTTCTGGTTGAGTGTGTGTGTACTCACCTAGTTGTACTCACCTAGTTGTGGTTGCAGGGGTCGAGTCAAAGCTCCTGGCCCCGCCTCTTCACTGGCCGCTACTGGGTCACTCTCCCTGCGCCATGAGCTTTATCATACCTCTGCTTAAAGCTATGTATAGAGCCTGCCTCCACTACATCGCTTCCTAAACTATTCCACTTCCCGACAACTCTGTGACTGAAGAAATACTTCCTAACATCTCTGTGATTCATCTGAGTCTTCAACTTCCATCTGTGTCCCCTTGTTGTTGTGTCCCATCTCTGGAACATTCTGTCTCTGTCCACTTTGTCAATTCCTCTCAGTATCTTATATGTTGTTATCATGTCTCCTATCTCTCCTGTCCTCCAGTGTCGTCAGGTCGATTTCCTTAACCTCCCTCGTAGGACATACCCTTAGCTCCGGGACTAGTCTTGTTGCAAACCTTTGCACTTTCTCGAGCTTCTTCACATGCTTGGCTAGGTGTGGGTTCCAAACTGGTGCTGCATACTCCAATATGGGCCTAACGTACACAGTGTACAGGGTCCTGAACGATTCTTTATTAAGATGTCGGAATGCTGTTCTTAGGTTTGCTAGGCGCCCATATGCTGTGTGTGTGTGTGTGTGTGTGTGTGTGTGTGCGCCGGGTTGCTGGCCAACCATCAAAGGGAATTTTGTGATAGCTTGTCAACATGCTATTTACCCCTACCCCCTCCTCCCTTTCCCCTTCCTCCTTTTCCCCCCTCCTCCCTCTCCCCTCGCCCCTACCACCCCTTAATATACACCTTACTTTACTCAGTCATGTGTTAGCTTATTTATGGGTGAATTTGTTTGCTTTTCAGGATTTTTTTGTTTTGTATCCGCGATGACGTTATAACAGTATAATAAAGTGTCCTTCAATGAGGGGTCTTGATGCTGGTGAGGGGCTCTTAATCCAAGAAAGTTGAGCCATGTGGCGCCCTCTCGGTTCAAGCCTTACTTATGAATACCCTCCATTGATCAGGCGCTCTGTGATCCATACGCATTTTGCACTTCTTAATAAAGTAAATAATGATAATGAGCACCAGAAAAATGTGGTCATCGCTGGTAAAGTAACATTACACATTCTCTCGTACTTTAATAATATGTATATTCAGTTTTATTGTCTTATATGGTGTTGGTACATAATGTATTTTAGCCTAATGTACAAGTTACTCCCAGCAGAGATTACCTACCTGGAGTCTACCTGGAGGGTGTTGCGAGGGTCATCGTCCCCTTGGCACGGTCCTTGTCCAGGCCTCACGGTGGATCAGGCCTGTTCAACCAGGCTGTTACTGCTAACTGCACGTATTCCAACCACAGCCCGGCTGGTCAGGTACTGACTTTAGGCTTTAGTCTAGTTCCCTCTTGACGACAGCCAAGGTCGATTGGTAATCCCTCTTATGTATTCTGGATATCAGTTGAACAGTCTTGGGCCCCTGACACTTATTGTGTTTTCTCTCAGTGTACTAATAGCACCCCTGCTAGTCTTTTGCTTTCGTATTGACTGATTTTTATGAGCAGATTTTGAACAAGTCCCTCTAGGAATTTTCAGATGTAAATTATGTATCCTTCTCGTCTGCGTTCCAAGGAGTACAGGTCAAGGGACTTTAAATGAGCCTATTAACTGAGGTACATGACTGTACTTATAGATGCAGTGAAGGTTCTCTGTAATTCTCCAGATCTGCAATTTCACCTGTCTTGAAAGGGGATGTTAGTGTACAGCAGTATTCCAGCCTAGAGAAAACAAGTGACTTAAAAAGGATCATCAATGGCTTGGAATCACTTGTTTTGATGGTTCTCATTATCCATCTTCTCATTTTCCTGGCAGATATGATAATGACATTATTGTGATCTTTGAAAGTGAGAACCTCTAACATTATCACTCTCAAGTCTTTCACATTAGTTTTCCTCTCTCTTGTGTGGTTAAAATTCGTTTTATATTCCGATCTATCTTTTATTTCCTCAAGTTTTCCATAACGAAGTAACTGAATTTTGTCCTAATAGAACATCATATTCTTTTCTGTGGACCTTCGGAAGACTTGGTTTATATCAACTTGAAGATTTACGGTGCACTCAGTGGATGACACTCATGCAAATTCTAGTATTGTCAGCAAAGAGAGACACAGTGCTCTCTATAGTTTACAGCTATGTCTATATCAGATATGAGGATGAGGTAAAAGATAGGGGTAAGTACTGTCCCTTGTGGAACAGCTTTACACACTGACGTTCTTTCGTCTTAGAACTCTTTAAAAAAAAATTATATGTGGTACACTAGGGCAATGGGTCTATAATTTTTTGTTATTGCATTGCTGCCACCTATGTGGAGTGGGTCTATATCCGTTTTTTTAGAGACTGTGGGATGACCCCCTTGTCTAGGCTCCTCTCAATAGAAGAAAGGGATTTCTTGCATTTCTTGATAAACACAGAGTTCCACGCGTCTGAGCCTGAGGCCGAGTGCATGGGCATATCATTAATTGTTTTTTCAAAGCCCAGTTGTGTTAGTGTTACATCAGAAATTCTTAAAATATTGACAAGATTTTGAGTCTCGTTCAGATTGTCGACTTTTAGTCAAATTAACGACTCCCTCAGCACAGAGTCATCTTGAGACTTCAGTATCTCACTCATTTCTTTGCTGCTATTAGTCTAAGTCCCAACTTATGTGTCTCTTGGATCCAGTGCTTCATTCAGTATTTCAGATAGACTGACCCCTTTGAGAAGCTCTGTGATTCTTTGCCTTCGCCTGTAGAGGGAGCAACTTTCTCATTCTAGTTTACACCGTATCTTCCTTTTTCTTAGGGAAATGTCCCTTGAGCATACCTCAAGTGCGGGAGTTGAGCCTTTCTATGCACTGGTTCGAATCCATATTGTTTAGGATATCTTCCAGCATGTTTCGTTAAGGACATGGTTAATTTGATGCCACTGAATGTTCTTGTTGGTAAAGTTGAATTTGGTGAAGGCGCCCTTATACTGACCGTATTTTGCTGGCCAGGACCCCTGAGATCCGAATTAATTATTATTGATACTGTTATATTTCGCACCAGGTCGTCAAAATTTGTGAAAATAAGGTCAAGTGTATTTTCCAGTCTTGTTGGCTCCATTATTTGCTGGCTTATGAGGAATTTCTTGCTGTGAGAATATTCAAATGAGCTTCCTTCTGGGGTTATCTCCGCTATAACATTATTAGCCACGTTCTTCCATTTTAAATGTCTCAGAATAAAATCACCAAGCAATAAGATGTTTGGGGCTGAGGCTCGAAGATTTTCCAGACAGTAATCTATTTTCAATAGCTGTTTCTTGAATTGCGGGGAAGTTGCATCTGGTGGATTGTACACAACTACAATGACTAGGTTTTGGTTCTCAGCCTTTACTGCCAAAACTTCAACTACTGCATCATTTGTGGTGTTTAGTAACTGTGCAAATGAGCGACTATGTGACATACAGGCCACCCCTCATCCTTGTTGGCTGTACTTTCTGTCCCATCTAAATAAGTTGTACCCTGGTATCCACATTTCTTTGTCAGTGATCTTTTGTGTGGGTCTCTGTGAAAGCCGCAGATATCGCGTTTGACTCAGTGAGAAATCCATTGATGAAAGATATTTTGTAGTTGATTGATGACTTTAGACCCTGTATTTGGAAATACAAATGATGTCGTATTACTTGTTCATTGGGCTTTTATTTGTTGGCATTAATATCTGTAGCTCTGGAGTGGCGGCCACTGACTTTGCCTCCACTCCTACAAGGCTCCGAGATGGTGGAGTACATTTGTCATTTCCTGCCATTTTTCTGCTGTCTCGCACTAAAAATTCTTTGTTTTGAATGGTTGTAAGTACCTTGATATGTTTCCCAAGGTTTGTGGGATCGGTCCCTTGTGGTCCCTTTTAAATGATGTGTAGAACAGTTTCTGAACAGTTCTTTCATGAACTGCAGGGTTTACAGGAAAAAGAACGCCACTCTCCTTTGATCATAAGGTCACGGCATTTTTTTGGATGGTCAAAGTTGCAATTCCATTTGTTTTTTCCAGACATTCCATGCCTACAGATACCCCTGGCAAAGAATGTGAACAATTTTGCTTTCTGTTACTTAGACCATGTGGGGGCTGGGCTGGGTTCCCTAATGGTGAACTTTCAGGATCCGAACCCACAATACCTTCACCACCAGCACTCGTACCAGTGTCAGCACCACCAGCACCAGTATCAGCACCACCACCACCAGCACCAGTATCAGCACCACCACTACCAGCACCAGTATCAGCACCACCAGCACTCGTACCAGTATCAGCACCACCAGCACTCGTACCAGTATCAGCACCACCAGCACCACCAGCACTCGTGCCAGTATCAGCACCACCATCACCAACAGCACCAGTATCAGCACACCACCAGCACCAGTATCAGCACCACCACCACCAGCACTCGTACCAGTATCACCAGCACTCGTACCAGTATCACCACCATCACCAGCACTCGTACCAGTATCACCACCACCACCACCAGCACTCGTACCAGTATCACCACCACCACCAGCACTCGTACCAGTATCAACACCACCACCAGCACTCGTACCAGTATCACCACCACCACCAGCACTCGTACCAGTATCAGCACCACCACCAGCACTCGTACCAGTATCATCACCACCAGCACTCGTACCAGTATCAGCACCACCACCAGCACTCGTACCAGTATCAGCACACCACCACCAGCACTCGTACCAGTATCAGCACCACCACCACCAGCACTCGTACCAGATCACACCATCTACCACCAGCACTCGTACCAGTATCAGCACACCACCAGCACTCGTACCAGTATCAGCACCACCACCACCAGCACTCGTACCAGTATCACACCACCCACCAGCACTCGTACCAGTATCAGCACCACACCACCAGCACTCGTACCAGTATCAGCACCACCACCACCAGCACTCGTACCAGTATCAGCACCACCACCACCAGCACTCGTACCAGTATCAGCACCACCACCACCAGCACTCGTACCAGTATCAGCACCACCACCACCAGCACTCGTACCAGTATCAGCACCACCACCACCAGCACTCGTACCAGTATCAGCACCACCACCAGCACTCGTACCAGTATCATCACCACCAGCACTCAGATCGTACCAGTATCAGCACCACCACCAAGCACTCGTACCAGTATCAGCACACCACCACCAGCACTCGTACCAGTATCAGCACCACCACCAGCACTCGTACCAGTATCAGCACGCACCACCACCAGCACTCGTACCAGTATCAGCACCACCACCACCAGCACTCGTACCAGTATCAGCACACCACCACCAGCACTCGTACCAGTATCAGCACCACCACCACCAGCACTCGTACCAGTATCAGCACACCACCACCAGCACTCGTACCAGTATCAGCACCACCACCAGCACTCGTACCAGTATCAGCACCACCACCAGCACTCGTACCAGTATCAGCAACCACCACCAGCACTCGTACCAGTATCAGCACCACCACCACCAGCACTCGTACCAGTATCAGCACCACCACCACCAGCACTCGATACCAGTATCAGCACCACCACCACCAGCACTCGTACCAGTATCACACCACCACCACCAGCACTCGTACCAGTATCAGCACCACCACCACCAGCACTCGTACCAGTATCAGCACCACCACCACCAGCACTCGTACCAGTATCAGCACCACCCACCCCCAAAGCACTCGTACCAGTATCAGCACCACCACCACCAGCACTCGTACCAGTATCAGCACCACCACCACCAGCACTCGTACCAGTATCAGCACCACCACCACCAGCACTCGTACCAGTATCAGCACCACCACCACCAGCACTCGTACCAGTATCAGCACCACCACCACCAGCACTCGTACCAGTATCAACACCACCACCACCAGCACTCGTACCAGTATCAGCACCACCACCACCAGCACTCGTACCAGTATCAGCACCACCACCACCAGCACTCGTACCAGTATCAACACCACCACCACCAGCACTCGTACCAGTATCAGCACCACCACCAAGCACTCGTACCAGTATCAGCACCACCACCACCAGCACTCGTACCAGTATCAGCACCACCACCACCAGCACTCGTACCAGTATCAACACCACCACCACCAGCACTCGTACCAGTATCAACACCACCACCACCACCAGCACTCGTACCAGTATCAACACCACCACCACCAGCACTCGTACCAGTATCACACCACCACCACCAGCACTCGTACCAGTATCAACACCACCACCACCAGCACTCGTACCAGTATCAGCACCACCACCACCAGCACTCGTACCAGTATCAGCACCACCACCACCAGCACTCGTACCAGTATCAACACCACCACCACCAGCACTCGTACCAGTATCAGCACACCACCACCAGCACTCGTACCAGTATCAGCACCACCACCACCAGCACTCGTACCAGTATCAGACACCACACCACCAGCACTCGTACCAGTATCAGCACCACCACCACCAGCACTCGTACCAGTATCAACACCACCACCACCAGCACTCGTACCAGTATCAACACCACCACCAGCACTCGTACCAGTATCAGCACCACCACCACCAGCACTCGTACCAGTATCAACACCACCACCACCAGCACTCGTACCAGTATCAGCACCACCACCACCAGCACTCGTACCAGTATCAGCACCACCACCACCAGCACTCGTACCAGTATCAACACCACCACCACCAGCACTCGTACCAGTATCAACACCACCACCACCAGCACTCGTACCAGTATCAACACCAACACCAGCACTCGTACCAGTATCAGCACACCACCACCAGCACTCGTACCAGTATCAACACCACCACCAGCACTCGTACCAGTATCACCACCACCACCAGCACTCGTACCAGTATCAACACCACCACCAGCACTCGTACCAGTATCAGCACCACCACCACCAGCACTCGTACCAGTATCAACACCACCACCACCAGCACTCGTACCAGTATCAACACCAACACCAGCACTCGTACCAGTATCAACACCACCACCAGCTATTTCTAGAAACCAAGTATTTCACATTAACACCTGGATTTTGTGATAGTAGAAATATATATGCTCTTCTTATAAAATTTAACTGTTGGTTTATTAGGATTGAATCATATTACACAAGGGTTATTAAGCTCCATGTCACCTGTACACCACCCCATTTAAAACAATTAATGAAGTAATCTTTCAGTGAATATGTAGATATATAAAAGCATCTCAGAGTTGTCAGTGTAATCACCGAAAAGACTAAAAATCTGTAAGGAGATATTAATTAAGGAGACTGAAAAAGCCCTTGGCGGGCGAAATGTCTCCTTAATAAATGTCCTTATACAGTTTTTATCTTACTTACTTCTCTCTTTGTATACAACCCGTAATTAGGTTCTTATAGTAATTAGGGGAGAAGAGTGATCATGTATCTCATGTACATTGTTATTGTTGCTCACAGCGGGATGCTGACACCCAGTTACCTACTTACTGCTAGGTCAACATAGGCGGCAGGTGTTAGGAGACATGCTCCTACGACTCGCACTGCTCCCAGGTCGCACTTCGTCAGCACTGTCATACCTGTTGTTAAAGTAATATACGAATCCTGGACAGAGCCACGGGGGCGTTGCCCCCGGAACACCCTCCAGGTAAACAGACCAAATCGAGGTTCAGGTGGTACAGGGGTTCAATTTTATGACCATTCTGTAGCCAGAGAAACATTTCCTAATATCTTTGTGACTACGTAATTTGATTTTAGCTTCTAGCTATGCCCTCGTGTTCCTGTTTTCCTTCTCTCGAACAGCTCAATTCACCTCAGTATCTTGTATATCTTAATCATGTCTCCCCCTGGTCATTGTGTTCTCTAGTGTCATCAGATGTAGCATCTTACTCACGGTGTACACGCGACTCTCAGACGCAGTCGTACGTCAGGCTTGTTTAATCAGCTGGGGTTTCCCTAAAAAAAAATCTTTTAAGGATTTGTTGGGTTATAAATGTTGTGTACACGTAAACAACAGCGAAGCTGTAATATACAAAAGCGGTGTTGCGACATTTACTGAAGAGATGTTTCGTTAGCCCAGGCTTTTTTTTTTTTCCGTTTTTGTTTTCAGTCCCATGATTTCCTTGATTTTTTTTTTTTTAATAATTTTATAAACTCTAAACCCCATGTGGGTCATTCAGTGCAAGACCTGGAGAAGGCTTGATCCTCCGTCTGCTGAGCACAAGGCAGACTCACTTGTTGGGTGAAGCCTCTTGTAAGTCACCGGCTGAACACGGCTCCTCAGCCGCTGCTCTGGGAAGGATGTTAGTTTTTAGTTCTCCATACATCTAGTGATTATTTAATTATGCATGCAGTTTTTTCAATGTAAATCTACATGTAGATAATGTGGGTAGATGATGTGGGTGGATGGTGTAGGTAGATGATGTGGGTGGATGATGTAAGTAGATGATGTGGGTGAATGATGTGAGTGGATAATGTAGGTAGATGATGTGGGTGGATAATGTAGGTAGATGCTGTTGGTAGATGTCGGTGGATGATGTAGGTAGATGATGTAGGTGGATTATGTGGGTGAATGATGTGGGTGGATAATGTAGGTAGATGATGTGGGTGGGTAATGTAGGTAGATGATGTGGGTGGATTATGTGGGTGAATGATGTGGGTGGATAATGTAGGTAGATGATGTGGGTGGATGATTTGGGTAGATGATTTGGGTGGATGATGTAGGTAGATGATGTGGGTGGATGATGTAAGTAGATGATGTGGGTGAATGATGTGAGTGGATAATGTAGGTAGATGATGTGGGTGGATAATGTAGGTAGATGCTGTTGGTAGATGTCGGTGGATGATGTAGGTAGATGATGTAGGTGGATTATGTGGGTGAATGATGTGGGTGGATAATGTAGGTAGATGATGTGGGTGGATAATGTAGGTAGATGATGTGGGTGGATTATGTGGGTGAATGATGTGGGTGGATAATGTAGGTAGATGATGTGGGTGGATAATGTAGGTAGATGATGTGGGTGGATAATGTAGGTAGATGATGTAGGTGGATTATGTGGGTGAATGATGTGGGTGGATAATGTAGGTAGATGATGTGGGTAGATTTTGGTGGAAGATGTAGGTAGATGATGTGGGTGGATAATGTAGGTAGATGATGTGGGTGGATAATGTAGGTAGATGATGTGGGTAGATGATGTGGGTGGATGATGTAGGTAGATGATGTGGGTGAATGATGTGGGTGGATGATGTAGGTAGATGATGTGGGTGGATGATGTAGGTAGATGTGGGTAGACGATGTAGGTGGATGATGTAGGTAGATGATGTGAGTAGATGATGTAGGTAGATGATGTAGGTAGATGATGTGGGTAGACGATGTGAGTAGATGTGGGTGGATGATGTAGGTAGATGATGTGGGTAGATGATGTGAAGAGAACAGGACTCAAATCTGCTCACTCTGCATCAAAATAGACAATACTTGTACCACACGGCCAGACGCCAGATAAGTACAGGCACCCAGCAGACCTCTAGGCGTTGTGGTTCCCATACCCCGGAGCACCTGGTGCTCCGGGGTATGGGAACCACCAACTTGGCCCAATTTTTAAGGGAGTTTGGCCTCTTCGGCAAGTTCGGATTATTATTATTATTATTATTATTATTATTATTATTATTATTATTATTATTATATATATATATATATATATATATATATATATATATATATATATAATAGATAGATAGATATGTGTGTGTATATGTATATGATATATAAATATATATATATATATATATATATATATATATATATATATATATATATATATATATATATATATATATATATATCAGTGGACCTCGGTTAACGAATACCCCGGAAATCGTGCAATTATGTAAGTATAATTTTGTAAGTTCTTGTGGAAGTGTATTTTTGGGGGTCTGAAATAGACTAACCTACGTGAATTTTTTCCTTAAGGGAGTAAATTCGTTCGTTAATGGCACTTGAGCAGACTTCAGGAGTGAAGTTTTTACGAAACTCGGGGTCACTATATATATATATATATATATATATATATATATATATATATATATATATATATATATATATATATATATATATATATTTACACAAGTCGTGAAGAAACTGTAGGTGGACTCGGGCAGTTAAGTAATATTTACACGGACGTGAGATTCTTGAATAGCTCGTGTGAGAGTTTTTATTAACCTTGAGAAAGTCAAACAACTCAAAACAATTGGCCCGTGAAAATTCTGACTAAGCAACATTCCTGGGATCTCTAAAACATTTGCTTGTGTTTTACGTCGCCCACTTCCCACCCTCTAATAACTCAGTGTGCCATTAAAAAGTTTGAAAGGTGTTTCGGAGTATATTTTGCCCCGAGTGAGAGATATGAAGAGATTAAAGAGACCAGAAGCTAATAACAGAGACTCCCCGGCGGTTAATGTTCCCACAGCCCACCAGGGGAGCCGCTCTCTCCCCCTCCCTGCACCTCTCTCCGCCAATCAGAAGAAAGTTGTAAGTGGTATTTTGTCAAGCTTGACCAATGAGATTGTTGGTGTACATGGCCGGTAGTGGGGCTTCGGGAACCTGAAACTTTCCAAGTGATGATGTGCTCAAGGTCGCTGCCAGTGTTGGCCGGGCTTGGACACGTCTCGGCTGAGTAGAGGTTAGGCTTGTTCTTGCTGTTAATGTTTCTGTTAAAGTTGAGATTTATGAGATTATCTCAATAAGCTGACAACAAGAGCAACACACTTCACACTTAACATTACTCTGTACGGACTTGTAAGTAACTTTCTGGTACCTGGAAACCACTCTAGATCCCTCTCTCAAATCTGCAACAACAACATACTGGAGTGAGAGATATGAGAGAAAACGCAAAATAAACCCATTGAAAAGCAGGGGTGCCATGGACGGCATGGCCACAATAAGGGAACACTGTATTAACGTCAGTGGCCCCAGACCATTCAGCATCTTACCAAAAGATATCAGAAACACTCCTGGAACAAATGTAAAAGTCTTCAAGAGAAAACTGGACGAGTATCTTCACCAGGTTGATCAGGCAACACCAGACGAGCCTGGCACAGTGCCGTGTTTTGGGAGTAGAAAAATGCTTTGAACACATTAAAGGTATATCAAAAGTATTATATATCATCTTATTCATCTAGCCTCATCATCAAATTGCAAAAAAACAATAGCAATAAGAATGTACACTTTCAAGGTTTTTGAAAGTGTTTTAAGAAGCAATATTATAAATCACATGGAATCGCAGCATTTGCATAACCCAGGTCAATATGAGTTCAGAACAGGTCGCAATTGCTGGACTAATATGACATGGCCTAATATAACAAAGTCTTTGACGAGTGCAAGTATGGGATAATTACACACAAAATTCGCGAAAAAGAAATAACTGGGATGGTGGGCAGATGGATATTTAACTTCTTAGCAAATAGAACCCAAAGAGTAATAGTAAACAGAGTGAAATCGGTGGCGGCTTCAGTGAAAAGGTTGTCTCCCAAGGCAGGTACTCGTTCCACCTCTCTTCCTCATTCTCACATCTAACATAGACAAGAGAAGTCAATCATTGTACTGCATCATTCTTTTGCGGCCGATACTAAAATTTGTATAAAAGTGTCATCCGTAGCAGACACAACGAGCCTTCAAGCTGATATAAACCAGGTTTTCCAGTGGGCCACTGACAACAATATGAAGTTCAGTGAGGACACATTTCAGTTACTACGCCACAGAAGAATGAAGGAAATAAAAACAAGAGTACAAGACAAATTCAAACCACTCAATAGAACGTAAGTCGAGTGTGAGAGACATGGGAGTGATAATGCTAGAAGATCTCACGTTCAAAGAGCATAACAATGTAGTTATCACAACTGCAAGGAAACTAATAGGCTGGATAACTAGAACCTTCAGAACAAGAGATGTCAAGCCGCTGATGCTACTCTTCAGGTCGTTCGTTCTCTTTAGGCTAATATTCCTTCATGCATAAATAATATTATCAACACATTCCTAACTAGTTTTGTCTTCAAGGGAAAACTCGAAAGACTGTTCAAAACAGTTCCTGATCAGCCGGGTTGTGGTGCATATGCTGGACTGTGAGTTGATCGGTCAGGCAAGCAACCAAGAGGTCTGGTCTGGGACCGGAGGCGGTGACTTCCGGAAGCGAGTCCAGGTAGAATCCAAGATCGTCTACCTGCGACATCTACTCACATCATCTACCACATCATCTGCCCCCATCATATCCCAACATTATCTACCCACGCCATATATCCACATCATCTCCCCACATTAACTCCCGACATCACCATCTCCTGACATCACCATCAATCGACCTTCCTCTTTCCTCACAAACCCTCCTCTCTCCTCCCCTGACTTCCGTCTCTTCTCTCACTGCCTTACCTCCTCTCCCCCTTCCCCTCCTCTTCCCCTCCCTCTCCCCCACTTCCCCCCTCCATTTCCACGCACCAATGACTTTACCAGAAGGAAGTGCTGATGGTGAGTCAGACTGGAGTATGTTCCACTTTACCTTCCTGAAACATAGACTAATATATCTAATATAACTGTAATACAACTCTTCACCACGGAATATAACTTCTAATCGGCCCGGTGGTCTGGTGGCTAGAGCTCTCGCTTCACACACGGATGGCCCGGGTTCGATTCCCGGCGGGTGGAAACATTTCGACGTGTTTCCTTACACCTGTTGTCATGTTCACCTAGCAGTAAATAGGTACCTGGGTTGTTAGTCGACTGGTGTGAGTCGCATCCTGGGGGACAAGATTAAGGACCCCAATGGAAATAAGACAGACAGTCCTCGATGACGCACTGACTTTCTTGGGTTATCCTGTGTGGCTAACCCTCCGGGGTTAAAAATCCGAAGAAATCTTATCTTAAACCCACTGGCCCATACTAGGCAAGTCCTTCTGAAACCTAAACCCACTAACAAAATTATTTG
Organism: Cherax destructor; assembly: GCA_009830355.1. NCBI lineage: Eukaryota > Metazoa > Arthropoda > Malacostraca > Decapoda > Parastacidae > Cherax > Cherax destructor. Next base: position 74,912 of record WNWK01007407.1, on the reverse strand, counting down.
CCCAACCCATTTCCAGTGCTACCCAGGGAATAAGCTTTGATAATCCTGTTAACTCATATGCAAATCCAATCCCTTTCACTCATGTATTTATCTGACCTATATTTGAAGATACCCAAGGTTTTAGCTTCAATAACCCTACTGGGCAAACTGATCCACTCATCGACTACTCTGTTTCCAAACCAGTACTTTCCTACATCCTTCCTAAATCTAAGCTTGTCCAATTTGGATTAATTATTTCGAGTTATTTCTTTAAGAAATATCCTCAGAATCTTATTTATATCTTCTTTATTTATGCCCTTCTTCCACTTAAGCACTCCAATTATGTCTCCCCACATTCTACTTCTGACAAGAGAATGAAGGGTAAGGAATTTCAATCTTTCTTCGTATGGAAGATTTCTTTTGCAATGGATTAATTTTGTCATTCTTCTCTGAGTGTTCTGTGGTGTTAAGACTCAGAAGACCAGGACTGAGCTACATAATCTAAGTGAGGCCTTATTAATGATGTGTAGAGCTGTAGTATAACTTATGGACTTGTGTTGCTTATTCTGCGTGATATAAATCCCAGTTATCTGTTTACTTCAGGTTCCTGCTTACCGTAACTCCCAAGTCCTTTTCGCATTCTGTATGACCAACTTCAAAGTTTTTATGTTCATTCCCGAGCTTCAGAACTGTACCTACCACTTTTCTGACCACGACATGAGTTTGTCTAAATCCTCCTGAAGTTCAGTGGCATATTTCTCGGAATCAATTATCTGCCTATTTTTGTATCGTCAGCGAATTTGTTCATGTCCCTTGTTATTCCCTCGTCAAGGTCATTATGAATAACAATGGGGCTAAAACTGATCTTTGTGGGACGCCACATGAGACTGCTTCCCTCTCTGATTTCACCTCATTTACACAGACTCTGCTTCCTGTTGGTCAGCCACGCCTCAGTTCACCACAGGACTTTTTCCCCAATAACATGAGCTGCCTCTGTCTTTAAGAACATAACTCCTCGACGCGTAATATAACTCCTAACCACGTAAAGTCCCAGCCACGTAATATAACTTCTAACCACGTAATATAAGTCCCAGCCACGTAATATAACTCCTAACCACGCAATATAACTTACATTAATGTTTATATCGCGATAGTTAAATCTACGTGATCACGTGTTCACGAGTGTTAGTCGTTCACAGACTGGCAAGTTAGGTTAGGTAACATTTGTCAGGAAACAGAACAAGTGTTTCCTGACGAGGGTTTTAGCCATATGATGACCCACAGCTGGAGCGTTTGGACCGAGGCCTTCCGCTGGCTTACCCGTCCACCCCTTGAAAAATTATGATTATGATTATAATCATTTTTTTTATATTACTAGTACTTACTGGTGAGTTGTTCATTACCACCACTGTCACTTGCTTTGTTGCCAAATAATAGTGGTTCCTAGTTTGTACCCATTGTATTCCCATGGAATCTTCATAAGTGCCGCCCAAAGGATGGGTATATGCCGTCCACAGGATGAGTATGGGGTTACTACCACCCACATGATGGGTATGGGGTGACTACCACCTACAGGATGGGTATGAGGTGACTACCACCCACAGGATGGGTATGGGGTGACTACCACCCACAGGATGGGTATGAGGTGACTACCACCCACAGGATGGGTGTGGAGTGACTGCCGTCCACAAGATGGGTATGGGGTGACTACCACCCACAGGATGGGTGTGGAGTGACTGCCGTCCACAAGATGGGTATGGGGTGACTACCACCCACAGGATGGGTATGGGGTGACTACCACCCACAGGATGGGTATGGGGTGACTACCACCCACAGGATGGGTATGGGGTGACTACCACCCACAGGATGGGTATGGGGTGACTACCACCCACAGGATGGGTATGGGGTGACTACCACCCACAGGATGGGTATGGGGTGACTACCACCCACAGGATGGGTATGGGGTGACTGCCATCCACAAGATGGTAGAAAATGAGGTAATCAGTCCCTCAGGCTAGCACACAGTGTTGCTTCGTCCCTGGTCATCCGCCTGGTGGACAACCTGTCACTCCCAGTTCATAAGACGTGACACGTCATAATAGTCTTCACCCCTGAGTCATCATTGCTGCACAGTTGTCAAGGTCTCCTCTTCCCTCAACACTTTGATTCCTTTCAATTCTCCTACAATCAGTCTTGTGTGATCCATATGGATTTACCGCTTTCCACGAACGCAGTAACAGCCCTCAAGGGACAAGTCTCGTTGCAAACCTCTGGGACTTTCATCGCAGCGTGTATGTGAGTGAGGTTAGGGTGGGAGGCTGCACACAGGAGCTGCTGACTCGGTTCTTCGTATTCAGAGCATCAACTTGACAGAATTTAAAACTTGGGTTACTGAACTGTCCGCTATACCTTGTCCATGTCTCCCTGGAGCCTGGCTAGGTCTCCCTGGAGCTTGGATAGGTGTTCCTGGAGCCTGGCAAGGTCTCCCTGGAGCCTGGCTAGGTCTCCCTGGAGCTTGGATAGGTCTTCCTGGAGCCTGGCTAGCTCTCCCTGGAGCTTGGCTAGGTCTCCCTGGAGCCTGGCTATGTCTCTATGGAGCCTGCTTAGGTCTCCCTGGAGCCTGCCTAGGTTTCCCTGAAGCCTGCCTAGGTCTCCCTGGAGCCTGGCTAGGTCTCCCTGGAGCCTGGCTAGGTCTCCCTGGAGCTTGGCTAGGTCTCCTGGATCCTGGCTATGTCTCCATGGAGCCTGCCTAGGTCTCCCCTGCCAGTTCCTGCCTAGGTCCTCCTGGAGCCTGCCTAGGTCTCCCTGGAGCCTGGCTAGGTCTCCGAGCTTGGCTGGTCTCGAGCCTGGCTAGGTCTCCTGGAGCCTGCTAGGTCTCCCTGGAGCCTGTGGTCCTGGTCCTGTCCCCTGAGCCTGGCTAGTCTCCTGGCCTGGCTAGGTCTCCCTGGAGCCTGGCTAGGTCTCCCTGGAGCTTGGCTAGGTCTCCCTGGAGCTTGGCTAGGTCTCCCTGGAGCCTTGCTATGTCTCCCTGGAACCTGGCCAGCGAAATATCTTAACCTCAGCACAGAGCCTCTTAAAACTCAGGCTCCTTTTGAAGGTCAATGACGTAAATTAGTGACGGCAGAACCAAGCCCTGAGGGACCCCACTCGTTGAGCACTTTAGTACCTCCTCCCTCACTCTAGTACCTCCTCCCTCTCACTAATACCTCCTCCCTCACACTAATACCTCCTCCCTCACACTAATACCTCCTCCCTCACACTAATACCTCCTCCCTTAAACTAAAACTTCTTCCCTTACACTAATACCTCCTCCCTCACTCTAATACCTCCTCCATTATATTAATATGTTCTCCCTCACACTAATACCTCCTTTACTAGTCTATCACAACTACAACCAACATCTTCAACTATAACCATCATCAACAACCACAGCTAACATCAACAACTACAGTCAACATCAACAACTACAACTAATGTCAACAACTACAACCAACATCAACAACTACAACTAACACCAACAACTACAACTAACATCAACAACTACAACCAACATCAACAACTACAACCAACATCAACAACTACAACTAACAACAGCTACAACTAACACCAACACACCAACAATTATAACCAACCCCTTCAACCACAACTAACATCTATAACTACAACCAACATCTACAACTACAGCTGACGTTTACAACTATTACCAGCATCAACAACTACAACTTACCTCCATAACTACAAGTGACCGTAGGAACTACAGTCGTTATAACTACCATCTCCCTATTTAAAGATATATTACTACTAGTGATGTATCGGATATCCGCATCCGCATCTGAAATCCGCGGAACATCCGCACAATTTCTTACATCCGCATCCACAAAATAAGTAAGACATCCGCATTAGCGGATGTCTAAATTTTCAAATCCGATACATCCCTAATTACTTCAACAACAACAACCAGTGTATCAACCTCGATTAGACTCAGCGACAACTACACGTCTGAAAACAACCATTAATGCAACCACTAACAACCATTATCACTACCACCACCACAACAACAACAACAACCGTTATCACTACCACCATCACCACCAACAACTGTTATCACTATCACCATCACCACCAACAACCATTATCACTACCACCACCACCAACAACAACAACCATTATCACTACCACCAACAACCATTATCACAACCACCACCAACAACTACCATTATCAATACCAACAGCAACAACCATTATCACTACCACCAACAACAAAAACAACCATTATCACCACCAACAACAACAACAACCATTATCACTACCACCAACAACAACCATTATCACTACCACCACCACCAACCATTATCACTTCCACCACCATCACCAACAACAACCATTATCACCACCATCACCAACAACAACCATTATCACCACCATCACCAACAACAACCATTATCACCATCACCAACTACCATTATCACTACCACCCCACTAACAACAACCATTATCGCCACCACCAACCATTATCACTACCACCACCACTACCAACAACCATTATCACTACCACCACTAACAACAACCATTATCGCCACCACCAACCATTATATCTACCACCACCAACAACCATTATCACTACCACCACCAACAACAACAACCATTATCATTACCACCACCAACAACAACAGCCATTATCACTTCCACCACCACCACCAACAACAACAACCATTATTATTACCACCACCACCAACAACAACCATTATCACTACCCCCACCAACAACAACAACCATTATCACTACCACCACCAACAACAACAACCATTATCATTACCACCACCACCAACAACAACCATTATTATTACCACCACCACCAACAACAACCATTATCACTACCACCACCACCAACAACAACCATTATCACTACCATCACCAACAACAACAACCATTATCATTACCACCACCACCACCAACAACCATTATCATTACCACCACCAACAACAACAACCATTATCACTACCACCACCAACAACAACAACCATTATCATTACCACCACCAACAACAACAACCATTATCACTACCACCACCACCAACAACAACCATTATCACTACCACCACCACAAACAACAACCATTATCACTATCACCTACACCACCAACAACAATCATTATCACTACCACCAACAACAACAACAACCATTATCACTACCATCACCAACAACAACAACCATTATCACTACTACCACCAACAACAACAACCATTACACTACCATCACCAGCAACAACAACCATTATCACTACCATCACCGACAACAACAACCATTACCACTACCACCACCACCAACAACAACCGTTAGCACTACCATCACCAACAACAACAACATCCATTATCACTACCACCAAGAACCAGTATCACCACCAGCATCCATTATCACCCCATAACCATTATCACTATCATAACAACCATTACTACCACTATTACAAAAATTATCACCCCGTCTACAACCATTTTCACCTACAACCATCATCACCGCCACATCATCCAATATCATCTCAACTACAACGATTATCATCAACAACCATTATCACCTCCATAACAAGAATTGTCACTACCAACAACCATTCTCACCCCAACAACCATTATAACCACCAGCAACCATTATCACCAACAACAACAACCACTATCACCACAAACAACCATTATCACCAACAACAACAACCATTATCACCACAAACAACCATTATCACCAACAACAACAACCACTATCACCACAAACAACCATTATCACAAACAACAACAACCACTATCACCACAAACAACCATTATCACCAACAACAACAACCACTATCACCACAAACAACCATTATCACCAACAACAACAACCACTATCACCACAAACAACCATTATCACCAACAACAACAACCACTATCACCACAAACAACCATTATCACAAACAACAACAACCACTATCACCACAAACAACCATTATCACCAACAACAACAACCACTATCACCACAAACAACCATTATCACCAACAACAACAACCACTATCACCACAAACAACCATTATCACCAGCAACAACAACCACTATCACCACAAACAACCATTATCACCAACAACAACAACCATTATCACCAACAACAACAACCATTATAACCACCAGCAACCATTATCACCAACAACAACAACAACCATTATCACCACAAACAACCATTATCACCAACAACAACAACCACTATCACCACAAACAACCATTATCACTCCCTACGAAAATAAAACACTCGGCAGACAGTGCTTTATGATTCTCGGCAGACAGTGCTTTATGATTCTCGGCAGACAGTGCTTTATGATTCTCGGCAGACAGTGCTTTATGATTCTCGGCAGACAGTGCATTATGATTCTCGGCAGACAGTGCTTTATGATTCTCGGCAGACAGTGCATAATGATTCTCGGCAGACAGTGTATTATGATTCTCGGCAGACAGTGCTTTATGATTCTCGGCAGACAGTGCATTATGATTCTCGGCAGACAGTGCATTATGATTCTCGGCAGACAGTGCATTATGATTCTCGGCAGACAGTGCATTATGATTCTCGGCAGACAGTGCTTTATGATTCTCGGCAGACAGTGCATTATGATTCTCGGCAGACAGTGCTTTATGATTCTCGGCAGACAGTGCATTATGATTCTAGGCAGACAGTGTATTATGATTCTCGGCAGACAGTGCATTATGATTCTCGGCAGACAGTGTATTATGATTCTCGGCAGACAGTGCTTTATGATTCTCGGCAGACAGTGCATTATGATTCTAGGCAGACAGTGTATTATGATTCTCGGCAGACAGTGCATTATGATTCTCGGCAGACAGTGTATTATGATTCTCGGCAGACAGTGCATTATGATTCTCGGCAGACAGTGCATTATGATTCTCGGCAGACAGTGCTTTATGATTCTAGGCAGACAGTGCATTATGATTCTAGGCAGACAGTGCATTATGATTCTAGGCAGACAGTGCTTTATGATTCTCGGCAGACAGTGCATTATGATTCTCGGCAGACAGTGCATTATGATTCTCGGCAGACAGTGCATTATGATTCTCGGCAGACAGTGCATTATGATTCTCGGCAGACAGTGTATTATGATTCTCGGCAGACAGTTTATTATTATTCTCGGCAGACAGTGCATTATGATTCTCGGCAGACAGTGCATTATGATTCTAGGCAGACAGTGCTTTATGATTCTCGGCAGACAGTGCATTATGATTCTCGGCAGACAGTGCATTATGATTCTAGGCAGACAGTGCATTATGATTCTCGGCAGACAGTGCTTTATGATTCTCGGCAGACAGTGTATTATGATTCTCGGCAGACAGTGCATTATGATTCTCGGCAGACAGTGTATTATGATTCTCGGCAGACAGTTTATTATGATTCTCGGCAGACAGTGCATTATGATTCTCGGCAGACAGTGCATTATGATTCTCGGCAGACAGTGCTTTATGATTCTCGTCAGACAGTGCATTATGATTCTCGGCAGACAGTGCTTTATGATTCTCGGCAGACAGTGCATTATGATTCTAGGCAGACAGTGCTTTATGATTCTCGGCAGACAGTGCATTATGATTCTAGGCAGACAGTGCATTATGATTCTCGGCAGACAGTGCTTTATGATTCTCGGCAGACAGTGCTTTATGATTCTCGGCAGACAGTGCATTATGATTCTAGGCAGACAGTGTATTATGATTCTCGGCAGACAGTGTATTATGATTCTCGGCAGACAGTGTATTATGATTCTCGGCAGACAGTGCATTATGATTCTCGGCAGACAGTGCATTATGATTCTCGGCAGACAGTGCATTATGATTCTCGGCAGACAGTGCATTATGATTCTCGGCAGACAGTGCATTATGATTCTCATGCAGTTAAATATTAGTATTTGAATATATGAAGTGAATTACAGGAGTACCCGTGAGTACACTGAGGGACAATACAATGTAAGGTTACCAAGACTGTCCAACAGCCTCCCATCATACAAAAGGGGGATTACCAGTAGACTCCTAGCTGTCTTCAAGAGGAAAGTGGATAGGTTCCTAAAGTCACTTCCTGACTTGTCGGACTGTGGTTCTTACCACAGTCCGGATCAAGGCCTGATTGATCAAGGCCTCATTGATCATGCCTTAATTCACAAGTAGACCTTGTCTCGGACAGGGCAGCGGGGGCGTTGACCCCTCGGTAAACTCTCCAGGTAGACCTCCCACGAACAACTATTAGCACACCAGGGTTAAGGATGATGTTTTCTCGTTACCCCGGAAGGCCACACACATCACATAACTGACATAAGCCAAAAAATCTGAAGAATTCGAGAAAGAAATAGAAAACATGCCCACTCATGCAGCACCTGGACCGAAGTCGTGGAATTCCTTATTTATAAAGAAGTGCAAACCACCACTAGCACGAACACTCAGTTTACTTTGGAGGAAAAGTTTAGATATAGACTAAATCCCAGAGACCTGAAAGAGTGCAGACATAACTCCTGTTCATTAAGGATGTTGTAGAATACTAGCTAAAAATTACAGATCATGGCGCATCGTAAGAGTCTTTGAAAGGTTGATAAGACGTTAGAACACAAACTTTATGGAACAGCATAACCTACACAACACAAACCAGCATGGATTTAGAGGCCCTGACGCCTTTATTATTTCTTATCTTCATAGTGGACATAGATGGAAACACTCGCTACATTTTTTTTATCATTTGCAGATGATACGTCGGTAGAGGACTCATGAAAATTGCAGGAAGATATTAACAAAGTCTTCCAGTGGGCAGTGGAGAATAACATAAGGTTCAATAGTGACAAGTTCCAACTACTTACATATGGGAAAAAATGAAGAACTCAAAAGAGACACTTTAAACAATATGCAAGAATACCACCAAACAAAACGACATAAACTCGTGAAAGATCTGGGAGTAATAACGTCAGATGATTTTTCTTTTAGGGAACATATGGCAAATATCACGAATGCCTGGAAAATAATAGGGTGGATAATGAGAACTTTCAAAGAAAGAGAAATACTTCTAAGAGTGACACCTTTCAAATCTCAGGTGCTCTCTCGTTTAGAGTATTGTTCAGTGTTGACGGCTCCTTTCAGGGCAAGAGAGATATCAGAGCTGGAACAGAGGTCATTTACTGCTCCCTTAGAGCCAATAGAGCATATGGATTACTGGGAAAATTCTCAGTGTCCTCAGTTGAACAAAAGAAGGAGAGATACATAATAATATATACCTGGAAGGTACTCGAGGGCCTAGTCTCAAAGCTGCACACTGCCATAACAACATATTGGAGTGAAAGATATGGGAGAATGTGTAAAATATGCCCGGTGAAAAATAGAAGCTCCTTTTGCACAATAAGAGAACAGTACATCAACATCCGTGGGCCCAGATATTACCAACACTGCCGGAGCAATGGTAGAAATTTTCAAGAGAAAGTTGAACATGTACCTTCACCAAATATCAAATTAACAAGTCTGTGATGGATATGTGGGCCAGCGGGCCGCTGGCAGCAACAGTCTGATTGACCAGGCAAGCACCAGACAAGTCTGGCCCAGGGCCGGGCTGCAGGAGTAGAAAAACTCTCGAAATCCGTCAAAAGTATTTTAAAGGTATCGCCACCAACAACTATTATTACTACCAACAACCATTACCACCACCAACAACCACTGTCACCACCAATAACCATTGTCATTACCAACAAATAACCATTATCAAAATCAACAACCGTTATCACCACCGCTAACAACCATTATCACCACCGCTAACAACTATTATCACCACCGCTAACAACCATTATCACCACCGCTAACAACCATTATCACCACCGCTAACAACCATTATCACCACCGCTAACAACCATTATCACCATCGCTAACAACCATTATCACCACCGCTAACAACCATTATCACCACCGCTAACAAATATTATCACCATCGATAACAGCCATTATCACCACCGCTAACAACTGTTATCACCACCGCTAACAACCATTATCACCACCGCTAACAACCATTATCACCACCGCTAACAACCATTATCACCATCGCTAACAACCATCATCACCACCGCTAACAACCATTATCACCACCGCTAACAACTATTATCACCATCGATAACAGCCATTATCACCACCGCTAACAACTGTTATCACCACCGCTAACAACCATTATCACCACCGCTAACAACCATTATTACCACTGCTAACAATCATTATCACAACCATTACCACCATTATCACCACCGCTAACAATCATTATCACAACCATTACCACCAATTCCAACAACCAATATCACCACCAACAACAACATTATCATCACCAACAGCAACCATTATCACCACCAACAACGTAACCAAACAGTCCTGCCACGATAAATCCATCGTAACTCTCATAATAAAGACATTTATTCTCTCAAGCAGTGTTTTGACACCCTGGCGGAGTAATATATTGACACGTCTCTTAACCAACCTCACACACACACACACACACACACACACACACACACATACAGCAGGCTCATATACAAACACACACACTTTATATTATGTTATATAGAATAGGTAAAACTGGTCAATTAGGAAGAACTCATTTAAAATTAAGTCCTTTCTAAAATTTTCTCTTATAGTTTTAAAGATATTTTTTTTTCATTTATGATAATATAAAAATAATTATATTTATACCAAAAGCCCCTTAGGAAACTGACCTAACCATATTATAACAAGCGCAATTTAATTTAGCTTCATCCAACTAAATATATTTTATATAAGTTTACAATAATTTAATACTAAACAAACACAATGAAATATATTAATTTCGTTAGATTCAGAATGATTTTTGCGAAATTATTGCATAAACAAATTTTCGCTAGCCTTATTCGGCAAGAAGTGCGTTGCTGTTTAAGCCAAAATCGCAAGTTTTGCTTATTCGGCACGACATATATATATATATATATATATATATATATATATATATATATATATATATATATATATATATATATATATATATACTATATATATATATATATATATATATATATATATATATATATATATATATATATATATATATATATATATATATATATATATATATATATATATATATATATATATATATATATATATATATATATATATATATTATATATATATATCTATATATATATATACTATATATAATATATATATATATATATCATATATATATAATATATATATAAATATATATATATTTATATATTAAATATATTATATTATAATATATATATAATATATATATATATATATATATATTATATATTAATATATTAATATATAAAAATATATAATTCTGATTAGTAAGAATGATTTTGGATTAAATACAACGCTCACTTGCCATATAAGGTGATGTGATATGCAAATTTGCCAAAATCATTACTAATCGGCACGACATATATATATATATATATATATATATATATATATATATATATATATATATATATATATATATATATATATATATATATATATATATATATATATATATATAGTCGTGCCGATTAGGTAAAACTGGCGATTTTGGCTTAAATAGCAACGCTCACCTTGCCATATAAGACAAGTGAAAATTTGTGTATGCAATAATTCGCCAAAATCATTCTGAACATAACGAAAAATATATTTCATTGTGTTTGTTTATTATTAAATTAATGTTAACGTATCTAAAATATATTTAGTTGGGTTTGGCTAAATTAAATTGCGCTTGTTGTAATAAGGTTAGGTAGGTTTTCAAAGTTTCTCTTGGTACAAAATTATAAATTCTTACATTAACATAAATGGAAAAAATATATCTTTAAACGTATAAGAGAAAATTTTAGAAAGGACTTAATTTTAGATGAGTTCTTGCTAATTGACCAGTTTTACCTAATCGGCACGACATATATATATATATATATATATATATATATATAAACCACAGGAGAGTTGAATGATAGCTCTAGGCCTTTCGAGGTGCAATCAGCACATCATCAGGAACTTGCAATGGTGCAGAAATGAGTAGGAGGTCCAAGAAAAAACATTCCTCTGAAAGACTCTTACCTCGTGTGAACCATCAGTCTCAGAGACTGTGATGAACTCAACCAGTCAACTCTGTTAACAAAATCTGTTCTTGTCTACACATTGAAGTCTGGTACAATTTTTGTTTTCGTGTAAGTCCTCTGACAGTACGAGCCGTGGTACACAGTGACCAGCCGTGGTACACAGTGACCAGCCGTGGTACACAGTGACCAGCCGTGGTACACAGTGACCAGCCGTGGTACACAGTGACCAGCCGTGGTACACAGTGACCAGCCGTGGTACACAGTGACCAGCCGTGGTACACAGTGACCAGCCGTGGTACACAGTGACCAGCCGTGGTACACAGTGACCAGCCGTGGTACACAGTGACCAGTCGTGGTACACAGTGACCAGTCGTGGTGGAGACAATACTTCACATGGATAACTCTCGAATTTTGATAGTCATTTGATATATCTTTGATGTGTCTGAAAGTGTTTCTAATCCCGACCCTGGTCAAGGCTCATCTGTGCTTGCCTGGTCAAACAGGCTGTTGCTGCTGGCCCACATATCTGACACTTGGTTCGGATACTTGTTTGTATGGCAAGACACTCAGGATGGATTTATTACAGCTACTGGACTTGTTCACATCAGTTGTCATTCTAATTTTTTTTCTGTTTTTCTTACGAGGATGAATTCTCATGACGGGTTATTTTTACCATCGATTATTTTTGTTTTTCGTTCTACTGGCCTTATGATCTATTATTCTTCGCGTCATATGGACCCTTTCTTACGATCAGTTTTTTTTAGTTTGCATTATACGGCCAAATCCCTGTAATCCATTGTTCTTATTTAGCCATACATGGGTACGTTCTGATTCACTGTAATTTTTGTTGGGCACTGCGCATTCTCATGCTCGGTTCTTAATGGCGCCATTTAATGGCGCCATAGCCAGACCTCGGAAATTGAGGAACGTCTGACGGCCGTAATGACGTAGGTGAGTGGAGGAGGAAGAGGAGGAGGAAAGCAGAGAACCAGCAGGGGAGATAACGCTTCTTTGAAGTTCTCTGCTGAAGTAGGGCGGAAGAGGCTATTAAGTGAGAGCCTCACGGCGCAGAAAGAGAGTTATTGTGTCCTCCTCTTGGGACGCAGTAGTGATGTACAAGGCTGGCGGGATGAAGGTGCTCCTTTTATACTTGCTGTCTTCATGCACGCAAGCAGCCAGGGATACCTCAGGTCACCTAGGTCAGGGATACCTCAGGTCACCTATTTCTTGGTGCATTCCTACAGTTATACCTCTGGTGTACTAAGGCAGGGATACCTCAGGTCACCCGGTTCTTGATGCATTCCTACAGTTATACCTCTGGTGTACTAAGGCAGGGATACCTCAGGTCACCCGGTTCTTGATGCATTCCTACAGTTATACCTCTGGTGTACTAAGGCAGGGATACCTCAGGTCACCCGGTTCTTGGGCATTCCCACAGTTATACCTCTGGTGTACTAAGGCAGGGATACCTCAGGTCACCTAGTTCAGGGATACCTCAGGTCACCTAGTTCAGGGATACCTCAGGTCACCTAGTTCAGGGATACCTCAGGTCACCTATTTCTTGATGCATTCCCACGATTATACCTCTGGTGTACTAAGGCAGGGATACCTCAGGTCACCCGGTTCTTGATGCATTCCTACAGTTATACCTCTGGTGTACTAAGGCAGGGATACCTCAGGTCACCCGGTTCTTGATGCATTCCCACGGTTATACCTCTGGTGTACTAAGGCAGGGATACCTCAGGTCACCTAGTTCAGGGATACCTCAGGTCACCTAGTTCTTGATGCATTCCCACGATTATACCTCTGGTGTACTAAGGCAGGGATACCTCAGGTCACCTAGTTCTTGATGCATTCCCACGGTTATACCTCTGGTGTACTCAGGCAGCTAGGGAGGGAAGTTTACCTCAATTTACCTAGCTCTTGCTGCTCTCACAATTATACCTTTGTTGCGCTCAGTAGTTACTCCTCTGGGGCACTCATACCTTTATGCCGGTGAAGGGCTCGTCATAAGTAAGTAAGTTTATTCAGGTATACACAAATACAGTTACATGGATTATCATACATAGCAGCATATGTGTAGAAAACCTAGGATAACCCAAAAAAGTCAGACAGGGTGACTTATTTCCATTGGGGTTCATCCAAGAAACTGGAGCTAAAACCCCCTTTCTTTTGATTAATGAAACTTGATTCCCAAGGCTCACACACACACACACACACACACACACACACACACACACACACACACACACACACACACACACACACACAGGGACCAGAGGAGAATGGTCCTGGTAAGGAAGAATGGATGGAAGAGCAGTGCAAAAGGAAGGAACAAGAGTGGGAGAGAAAACTGCAAAAATAGAGACAGAGCTTTCTGTGAAATTGGAAAAGAGGTTGGAGGAGGAGGAGAAGAATTGGGAGTCACAAGTCGAAGTTGCAGTAGCCAGGATAAAGGTCCTAGAAGATGAGGTAAACAGGCTGAAGCAGGTTACAGGGGTGTCGACCAGAAAAGACACAGCATCAGGGGGGCACATAGGGAAGGAAGGAGATATAACTTATGCTACGGCCATATCTGCCTACCAAGCAAGGCCAAGGAGTGACAGGGGTGAGCAGGTGGAGAGAGGAATAGGGCAAATGCAGAGGCATGATCATGCCACCAAGAGCTACAGGAAAAAAGGGAGAAAATCGTCATGTACAGACAGGAACCAGAGTCGCAGAGGGAAAGGCAATGGGAGGAGGAGAGGGCAAAGGCAGTGTTTATTCATGGGCTGCAGGAGAGCGAGGGAAGGACACACTGAAAGACGACAGGCAGAAAGAAAGGAGATTGAGAACATCCTCAAAGAAATAGGTGAAGAAGACATGTCCGAGATTGTAAATTTTCAGAGAATAGGGGGGTACTTGAAGGGGAGAAATCGACCGCTCAAGCTGATTCTCAGGACAGAAACAGTGCGGGACAGAATCCTCCAAGAGAAACCACGATTGAAGGAAACGGAAGAATACAAGAGGGTGTTCCTAGACTGAGACGGAACAAAAACAGAACGACAGCAGCTGAGGGAGAGGACACAAAGGCGAAAGGAGCTAGGAGGAGAGACAAGGACAGAATCAGCAGAGGACAGCCAGAGCAGGGCAGAACAACAAGAGCAAGCACACACAGAACCACCCCCAACACCCAACAACCAAGCACACTATCCCAACACAAAACTACAACCCCCACTCACACCCCCACCCAACACTCCACTATAGAATCCCACAGTCCACCGCCAGGTCCCCCATCCTCACAGACCCCCCAAAACACAGTGTTAGAGAGGCAACTGAAGGTATGGTACACCAATGCTGATGGAATAACAAATAAGTGGGAGGAGTGGCACAAAAGAGTCAAAGAGGCATCACCGAAAATAATAGCTCCCACAGAAACCAAGCTCACAGGTATGATAACAGATGCCATCTTTCCAATGGGATACCAGATCCTGAGGAAAGACAGAGGGAACAGAGGGGGTGGAGGAGTGGCACTTCTGATCAAAAACCGATGGGATTTTAATGAGCTGGAGAGAGGATACAGAGGAGAAGCAGGAGATTACATAGTAGGAATGCTACAGTCTGGAGGTCCCAAGGTGGTAATTGCAGAACAGCAGGAGGCCAAGGCAAGAGTATAATGAGAGTAATAGAGCGATGGTTGACACACTGGCTGAAGTGGCCAGAAGGGCTCATGCGAGCAGGGCAAAGCTACTGATCATGGGTGACTTCAACCACAAGGAAATAGACTGGGAGAATGGGAGAACTTGGAGCCACATAGGGGCCAAGATGTGTGGAGGGCTAAGATGATGGAGGTGGTACTGGAAAACTTCATGTACCAACACGTAAGGGATACTACCAGGAAGAGAGGAGAGGATGAACCAGCGAGACTGGACCTAGTATTCACCTTGAGTAGTGTGGATACTGAGGACATCACACATGAAAGTCCCCTCAGGGCCAGTGATCATATGGTTTTAAGCTTTGATTACACAGTAGAGTTACAAGTGGAGGGGGAGGCAGATAGGGCTAGAAGAATGAAGCCCAACTACAAGAAAGGGGACTATGCGGGCATGAAGAACTTCCTAAACGGGGTTCAGTGGGACAGAGAACTGGAAGGGAAATCAGTAAACGAGATGATGGAATATGTGACAACAATATGCAAGGAAGCTGAGGAGAGGTTTGTACCCAAGGGAAACAGAAACAACGAAAAAGCCAGGATGAGCCCGTGGTTCACCCAAAGGTGCAAGGAGGCCAAAACCAAGTGTGCTAGGAATGGAAGAAGTATAGAGGGCAAAGGACCCAGGAAAATAAGGAGAGCAGTCGTAGAGCCAGAAACGAATATGCACAGGTAAGAAGGTAGGCCCAACGACAGTGCGAGAATGACATAGCAGGGAAAGCTAAATCTGACCTAAAACTGTTGTACAGCCACATCAGGAGGAGGACAACAGTCAAGGACCAGGTGATCAGGTTAAGGAAGGAAGGTGGGAAGATCACAAGAAACGACCGTAAAGTATGTGAGGAACTCAACATGAGATTCAAAGAAGTGTTCACCGAGGAGACAGAAGGGACTCCAGAAAGACAGAAAGGAGAGGTACACCACCAAGTGTTAGAAACAATACATGCAACTGTGAGGAAGAAGTGAAGAGGCTGCTGAGTGAGCTGGATACCTCAAAGGCGATGGGGTCGGATAACATCTCTCCATGGGTCCTGAGAGAGGGAGCTGAGGCACTATGTGTACCCCTAGCAACAATATTCAACACATCTATCGAAACAGGGAGACTACCTGAGGTATGGAAGACAGCAAATGTAGTCCCAATCTTTAAAAAAGGAGACAGACATGAAGCACTAAACTACAGACCAGTGTCACTGACATGTATAGTATGCAAAGTCATGAGAAGATTATCAGGAGAAGAGTGGTGGAACACCTAGAAAGAAATGGGCTTATCAACGACGGCCAACACGGTTTCAGGGACGGGAAATCCTGAGTCACAAACCTACTGGAGTTCTATGTCAGAGTGACAGCAGTAAGAAAAGAGAGAGAGGGGTGAGTAGATTGCATTTTCTTGGACTGTAAGAAGGTGTTTGACACGGTTCCACACAAGAGATTAGTGCAAAAGCTGGAGGACCAGGCAGGGATTACAGAGAAGGCACTGCAATGCTGTCTTCCTGCTGTCAGGAAGACAGCAGAGGGTCATGGTTCGTGGCGAGGTGTCAGAGTGGGCGTCTGTGACGAGTGGGGTTCCACAGGGGTCAGTCCTAGGACCGGTGCTGTTTCTGGTATACGTGAATGACGTGACGGAAGGAATAACCTCCGAAGTGTCCCTGTTTGCAGATGATGTGAAGTTGATGAGAAGAATTCAATCGGACGAGGACCAGGCAGAACTACAAAGGGATCTGGACAGGCTGCAGGACTGGTCCAGGAATTTGCTCCTGGAGTTCAACCCCACCAAGTGCAAAGTCATGAAGATTGGGGAAGGGCAAAGAAGACCGCAGACGGAGTACAGTCTAGGGGGCCAGAGACTACAAACCTCACTCAAGGAAAAAGATCTTGGGGTGAGTATAACACCAGGCACATCTGAGGTGCACATCAACCAAATAACTGCTGCAGCATATGGGCGCCTAGCAAACCTAAGAACAGCATTTCGACATCTTAATACGGAATCGTTCAGAACCCTGTACACTGTGTACGTTAGGCCCATACTGGAGTACGCAACACCAGTTTGGAACCCACACCTAGCCAAGCACATAAAGAAACTAGAGAAAGTGCAAAGGTTTGCAACAAGACTAGTCCCGGAGCTAAGGGGTATGTCCTACGAGGAAAGGTTAAGGGAAATCGACCTGACGACACTGGAGGACAGGAGAGATAGGGGGGACATGATAACGACATAAAATACTGAGAGGAATTGACAAGGTGGACAGAGACAGAATGTTTCAGAGATGGGACACAGCAACAAGGGGTCACAGTTGGAAGTTGAAGACTCAGATGAATCACAGGGATGTTAGGAAGTATTTCTTCAGTCACAGAGTGGTCGGGAAGTGGAATAGTTTGGGAAGCGATGTAATGGAGGCAGGTTCCATACATAGCTTTAAGAAGAGGTATGATAAAGCTCATGGCGAAGGGAGAGTGACCCAGTATCGGCCAGTGATGAGACTGGGCCAGGAGCTATGAATCGACCCCTGCAACCACAACTAGGTGAGTACACACACACACCACACACTCGCTCTCTCTCTCTCTCTCTCTCTGTATATATATATATATATATATATATATATATATATTATATATATATATATATATATATATATATATATATATATATATATATCAGCCAGGAATCGAACCCGAGATATTTAGCCCAGCTCCTGGGATCCAAGCAATCCTCTCAACGCCTTAAACCACTTGACCACCATGCTACAAACACCAGGGACCCAGTAAGTGGATGCATTAATACGTGTACTGCTCGTTGAGACTGGTATCCCAAACGGGAAGATAATGAAATTAGTCCTGTAGTATCCACGGCCACGAATGTGCTGGCACCAGGATTCAGAGTCAATGTACTTACTGAGTCCCTGGTGTTTGTAGCATGGTGGTCAAGTGGTTTAAAGCGTCTGGAGGTTAGCTTGGTTTCCAGGAGCAGGGTTAAATATCCCGGGTTTGATTCCCGGCTGGTCGCAGTATTGCACTTGTTTTAAAACCACTTTGTTCTGTGAATGCAACACTGCGACTAGCCAAGGACTCGAACCCATGTTGTTTTGGCCCGCCTTATTGTGAGCGATAACCACATGACGCTCTAACCCACAAGACAACCAAATCCTACAAGAATCAGTCACCCAGCAGAGCTAGATGTTTTACCGTGATCCGAGGACATACGTTGGTGTGGGTGCCTCAGAGCTAATTTCATTCTACTCCCTGTTTGATGCACTAGCCTCCACGAGCAGTATTTTATATTATTGTAACCACGAACGAGTGGTACTGATCAATAACAACACTGCGACTTGAATGAAATTAGCTCAGAGGCACCAACACCACTGTATGTTCTCGGATCATGGTAAAACACCTAGCTCTTCTGGGTGCGTGATTCTTGTAGAATTTGGTGGTTCTGTGGGTTAGAGCATCATGTGGTTTTCGCTCACCTTGAGGCAGGCCAAAACAACATGGGTTCGAGACCTTGGCTAGTCGCAGTGTTGTTATTGATCAATACCACTTGTTCGTGGTTACAATACTATATATATATATATATGCAAAAAGATCACAGTAAACAGGTGATATCAAAATATGCAAGAAAACCACTATGAAAAAATAGAAGAATTCCAAGCGTTCATATATAACCGTCAAACTACCGCCCAATAAGCCTGACCTCAATTGTAGGCAAATTACTAGATGGAAATAAATGGTATAAAATACCGACACAATGGAAAAATAAACACATAAGCAGTATAATGTGATCCTTTATTGACAACGTTTCGCCCACGCAGTGGGCTTTATCGAGTCACAGACAGATCTAAGATCTGTCTGTGACTCGATAAAGCCCACTGCGTGGGCGAAACGTTGTCAATAAAGGATCACATTATACTGCTTATGTGTTTATTTTTCCAAATTACTAGAGTCAATTATAGCTGATATTATTAGAAGCCATCTAGATAACCATAATTTGATTAATGATACCCAGCATGGATTCACGGGGGGCCGTTCCTGCCTATCTAATTTATTAACCTTCTTCAGTAAAGCTTTTGAGGCTGTTGATCACGATAAAGAATTCGATATTGTTTATTTAGACTTTAGTAAGGCTTTTGATAGAGTACCGCACCAGAGACTGTTAAAGAAAGTGGCAGCTCATGGCATTGGGGGAAAAGTGCTGTCATGGATCGAGTCATGGCTCACCAATAGGAAGCAGAGAGTGTGCATAAATGGGGTTAAATCCGAATGGGGACTTGTAACAAGTGGTGTTCCACAGGGATCAGTCTTAGGCCCATTGTTATTTATAATATATATCAATGACCTTGATGAGGGAATTACTAGTGATATGAGCAAATTCGCCGATGACACGAAGATAGGTAGGATAATTGATTCAAACATAGATGTCGTAGAACTTCAGGAAGATTTAGACAAACTTAATTCGTGGTCAGAAAAGTGGCAGATGCAGTTCAATGTAGATAAATGCAAGGTTCTGAAGCTCGGGAGTGTCCATAACCCAAGCACTTATAAGTTAAATAACGTAGAACTTAGCCATACAGATTGCGAGAAGGACTTGGGGGTGATGGTAAGCAGCAACCTTAAACCAAGACAGCAATGCCTAAGCGTACGTAATAAGGCAAATAGATTACTGGGATTTATATCAAGAAGTGTTAGCAACAGAAGTCCAGAGGTTATATTACAGCTTTATACATCATTAGTAAGGCCTCACCTAGATTACGCAGCTCAGTTCTGGTCTCCATATTACAGAATGGACATAAATTCGTTAGAAAACATTCAGCGTAGAATGACTAAATTAATACATAGCATTAGAAATCTTCCTTACGAAGAAAGATTGAAGACCCTAAAATTACATTCACTTGTAAGACGTAGAATGAGGGAGACATGATCGAGGTATACAAGTGGAAAATGGGTATTAACAAAGGGGATATAAATAAGGTCTTGAGGATATCTCTCCAAGAGAGAACCCGCAATAATGGATTCAAGTTAGATAAGTTTAGATTTAGAAAGGATATAGGAAAGTATTGGTTTGGAAATAGAGTAGTTGATGAGTGGAACAGTCTGCCTAGTAGGGTTATTGAAGCTAGGACCTTGGGTAGTTTCAAATTTAGGTTGGATAAATTCATGAGTGAGAGGGGTTGGATTTGAGTGGGACTCGCGCATGAGTGGGTAGAATTGTCAAAGCTTATTTCTTGGGTAGCATTGAAAATTGGGTTGAGCAAATATTCTGTTAGTGGGACGGATTGTGAAGGACCTGCCTAGTATGGGCCAACAGGCCTGCTGCAGTGTTCCTCCTTTCTTATGTTCTTATGTTCTTATCTCTAAAATTTATGAAATAGCTAATGATTTAAAATACCCAAGAAACATAATTGATAAATCTTTTAAAATAGCTAGGAATACTTTTTACAATCCAAAAAGGGACAACCAACCTTATTCAACCAAAAATATGTTGGTTCTCCCTTACCATGAAAACTTGATTGATATGCCTTCCTTTCTTAAGAATTTTAATATCAAAGTTGTATTTAAAAATCTTGATACAGTAAAAAGACTTTTGATAAAAAATTCCCCCCAAAATGCTGACGGATGGTGTCTATAAGATTCCCTGTAAAATATGCGATAAAGTTTATTATGGTCAAACTGGTAAAAGTCTTGAACTAAGATTAAAACAACATAAATATAGCATTAGAACTGGACAAGATTCTAATGCTCTATTTATTCATGTGAGAGATTTTAACCATCCAATTGATTTTCAAAATGCTGAGAAGGTTGTATCAAGCAAATCCATGGTTGAGAGGAATATAATAGAATCATGTTTCATTAAAAGCAGTTTTGAAAATAATATGAATATTTCTTTTGGTTTATATAAATTGGATTCATTTATAATTAATAAAATTTGGGAAGAATTTAATGATAAATTGGACTAATCTTAATTCTTGGGAAGAGTTTCAGGTCCTTTCCTATGTTCCTCTTCACAGAGTCGTGAGATGTTACGCTACTGTGAGGTGTTGTCTTTGTTAGTATAATGTGACTGTGAGGTGTAGTCTCGCCCCTTATATAAGCCCTTCTTGTCATGTTTCCTGTTATAGTTCCTTGATAATGTGAGTAGTCACGAAAGCGCTTGGAATTCTTCTATTTTTCATAGTGGTTTTCTTGCATATATATATATATATATATATATATATATATATATATATATATATATATATATATATATATATATATATATATATATATATATATATATATATATAATATATATATATATATATATATATATATATAGCAAAACAACCACTATAAAAAAATAGAAAATTCCAAGCGCTTTCGTGACTACTCACATTATCAAGGAACTATAAAAGGAAACGTGAGAAGAAGGCTTATAATGGGGCAGAATACACCTCACAGTCACATCACACTAACAAAGACAACACCTCACATATATATATATGTGTGTGTGTGTGTGTGTGTGTGTGTGTGTACTCACCTAGTTGTGGTTGCAGGGGTTGAGTCATAGCTTCTGGCCCCGCCTCTTCACTGGCCGCTACTGGGTCACTCTCTCTTCGCCATGAGTCTTATCATACCTCTTCTTGAAGCTATGAATGGATCCTGCCTCCACTACATCACTTCCCAAGCTATTCCACTTCCTGACCACTCTGTGACTGAAGAAATACTTCCTAACATCCCTGTGATTCATCTGAGTCTTCAACTTCCAACTGTGTCCCCTTGTTGCTGTGTCCCATCTCTGAAACATTCTGTCTCTGTCCACCTTGTCAATTCCTTCATTTATGTCTAAAAATTTCTCTTGTACGTTTAAAGACATTTTTTTTCATTTATGTTAATGTAAAAATTAATAATTTTGTACCAAAAGAACCTTGAAAAAATTACCTAACCTTATCATAACAAGCGCAATTTTAGCCTAATCCAACTAAATATATTTTAGATAAGTTTATAATAATTTAATGATAAACAAACACAATTAAATATATTTTTTGTTAGGTTTTGAAGGAGTTTTTTATGCAATTTGAAATCAATTGGTGGTTAAAATGTCTCGTAGTTCAAGGTCTTTTCTAGTTTGACTAATAAAATATATTACTTTTTTTACAGTAAATCTTACAGACACGACATCAGCATTTTGGAGGGAATTCTTTATCAAATGTATTTTTTACTGTATCAAGATTTTCAAAATTCTTAAGTAGAGAACATGGTGACACGGAAGTAACAGTACATACATGGTGACACGGAAGTAACAGTACATACATGGTGACACGGAAGTAGCAGTACATACATGGTGCCACGGACGAAACAGTACATACATGGTGCCACGGACGAAACAGTACATACATGGTGACACGGAAGTAACAGTACATACATGGTGCCACGGAAGTAACAGTACATACATGGTGACACGGAAGTAACAGTAAATACATGGTGACACGGAAGTAACAGTACATACATGGTGACACGGAAGTAACAGTACATACATGGTGACACGGAAGTAACAGTACATACATGGTGACACGGAAGTAACAGTACATACATGGTGACACGGAAGTAACAGTACATACATGGTGACACGGAAGTAACAGTACATACATGGTGACACGGAAGTAACAGTACATACATGGTGACACGGAAGTAACAGTACATACATGGTGACACGGAAGTAACAGTACATACATGGTGACACGGAAGTAACAGTACATACATGGTGACACGGAAGTAACAGTACATACATGGTGACACGGAAGTAACAGTACATACATGGTGACACGGAAGTAACAGTACATACATGGTGACACGGAAGTAACAGTACATACATGGTGACACGGAAGTAACAGTACATACATGGTGACACGGAAGTAACAGTACATACATGGTGACACGGAAGTACATACATAGTGACACGGAAGTAACAGTACATACATGGTGACACGGAAGTAACAGTACATACATGGTGACACGGAAGTACATACATGGTGACACGGAAGTAACAGTACATACATGGTGACACGGAAGTAAAAGTACATACATGGTGACACGGAAGTAACAGTACATACATGGTGACACGGAAGTAACAGTACATACATGGTGACACGGAAGTAACAGTACATACATGGTGACACGGAAGTAGCAGTACATACATGGTGCCACGGACGAAACAGTACATACATGGTGCCACGGACGAAACAGTACATACATGGTGACACGGAAGTAACAGTACATACATGGTGCCACGGACGAAACAGTACATACATGGTGACACGGAAGTAACAGTACATACATGGTGACACGGAAGTAACAGTACATACATGGTGACACGGAAGTAAAAGTACATACATGGTGACACGGAAGTAACAGTACATACATGGTGACACGGAAGTAACAGTACATACATGGTGACACGGAAGTAACAGTACATACATGGTGACACGGAAGTAACAGTACATACATGGTGACACGGAAGTAACAGTACATACATGGTGACACGGAAGTAAAAGTACATACATGGTGATACGGACGAAACAGTACATACATGGTGCCACGGACGAAACAGTACATACATGGTGACACGGAAGTAACAGTACATACATGGTGACACGGAAGTAAAAGTACATACATGGTGACACGGAAGTAACAGTACATACATGGTGACACGGAAGTAACAGTACATACATGGTGACACGGAAGTAACAGTACATACATGGTGACACGGAAGTAACAGTACATACATGGTGCCACGGAAGTAGCAGTACATACATGGTGCCACGGACGAAACAGTACATACATGGTGCCACGGAAGTAACAGTACATACATGGTGACACGGAAGTAACAGTACATACATGGTGACACGGAAGTAGCAGTACATACATGGTGCCACGGACGAAACAGTACATACATGGTGCCACGGACGAAACAGTACATACATGGTGACACGGAAGTAACAGTACATACATGGTGACACGGAAGTAACAGTACATACATGGTGACACGGAAGTAAAAGTACATACATGGTGACACGGAAGTAACAGTACATACATGGTGACACGGAAGTAACAGTACATACATGGTGACACGGAAGTAACAGTACATACATGGTGACACGGAAGTAGCAGTACATACATGGTGCCACGGACGAAACAGTACATACATGGTGCCACGGACGAAACAGTACATACATGGTGACACGGAAGTAACAGTACATACATGGTGCCACGGACGAAACAGTACATACATGGTGACACGGAAGTAACAGTACATACATGGTGACACGGAAGTAACAGTACATACATGGTGACACGGAAGTAAAAGTACATACATGGTGACACGGAAGTAACAGTACATACATGGTGACACGGAAGTAACAGTACATACATGGTGACACGGAAGTAACAGTACATACATGGTGACACGGAAGTACATACATGGTGACACGGAAGTACATACATGGTGACACGGAAGTACATACATGGTGACTTGGAAACTTACCCTGCACTTCACGTCACATCAACATATATTAATAAGTGAAGAAAAAAGACACAGATGCAGTGCAAGCTTTCAATGGACAATGTTGATCAGTGTAGAGTTTGACCAAGTCACCAACTTGATAAAGTTCTTCTTAGATGAAGCCCTACACACAGCGAGACCTTAAATGAAGCGCTACACACAGCGAGACCTTAGATGAAGCGCTACACACAGCGAGACCTTAGATGAAGCCCTACACACAGCGAGACCTTAGACGAAGCCCTACACACAGCGAGACCTTAGATGAAGCGCTACACACAGCGAGACCTTAGATGAAGCCCTACACACAGCGAGACCTTAGATGAAGCCCTACACACAGCGAGACCTTAGATGAAGCCCTACACACAGCGAGACCTTAGATGAAGCCCTACACACAGCGAGACCTTAGATGAAGCCCTACACACAGCGAGACCTTAGATGAAGCCCTACACACAGCGAGACCTTAGATAAAGCCCTACACACAGCGAGACCTTAGATGAAGTCCTACACACAGCGAGACCTTAGATGAAGCCCTACACACAGCGAGACGTTGTCGCAATGAAAGCTTGCTATACTGACGTGTTACTTTCACAATACTGTACCGCTGGTATCCAGATTGGGTGGACAGCCCAACCTATGGTGGAAGAGAATTTTTTGATCTGACTAAGACACGCGTCAGGTAACACTTGTCTTGTTTCCTGACGCACCTTACCTAACCTACATAATTATATCTTCTGCCTATCTTTAATTTTTCATCTTTCTGTAATATAAACGAATTTTGTTGTGGTATGTGAGTCACGTGTTCAGCTGTAATGTGAAACTGTACAAATAGAAAAAGCGAAGCTGCTTTCTTCTCTTTATCCATTAGCTGAATTAAGATATTTAGATAAATTTGGTAAATAATGGTTACCAGTTAGGGTGGATATTATTTTCTTTTCAATTTCTCCACTAGGGTTGGACCACCTCAAAAAAAAAAAATAGTTGAGAAGCATTGTTGTAGAGAGTAGGTTTGTTTGTTTATATCAGGAGCCACAAGAGTACAATACAACTCTGTTAGTTGAAGGGGTTGCCTTGATGCTGCTGAATGGCTCTTGATCCAAGGCACTGGAACTACATTGCCCTTAGATCAAACTAGATTGCCTCACATTCTCCCAGGTGCTGCATGACCCCTGTGTGTTTAGTGTTTATCCACAAATATAATTATAACGTAGAGACATTCCAGTGTGTAGTCTGGTGACACACAAGTGTTAACTTGCTTCGTCTTGATCAACACAGGTACAGCGCAAGCGTCGGATGGTGGCCAGAGTTCGCTGTCGGAACGTCAAGATGGAATGCCCCAAGGTGACGTGTCGTGACCCCGTACTAGTGCCAGGTGCATGTTGCAAGACCTGTACACCGGAGGAGGTCAGAGTGCCAGGTGAGAGAACTGTTTTTGGTAGTGATGCTGGGTAGGAGGGAGGTAAACAAGGTACTTCTAACACTTTCGGGCCAAGAGCCTTTTTCAGAAACTTTAATAAAAGAAAAAGGAAGTGATATACGAACTGGCAGGTATAAGATATAGAAACATATGAGGGAAACCATTATTGGCGCTATTAAAAATAACATATTCGTCTACTACTACTAATATTTAGACTCACCATTGTAATATAGTTAAAAGACTGACAGGTGAAAGCTACAATCAGAACACGTGAGGTATACGAGACTGGCATCTAGATCGTGTTTTTAGTTCTAGAGTTGCAATTATAATGAAAGTAACAGGTTAAAGATGATGTGTATGTGTATAAGATATATTAAATCTGGTGTGAGTCGCAGCCTGGGGAAGAGGATTGAAGAACCCCGATGGAAATATGCCAGACAATCCGATGACGGTGGCTTTATTGAGTTATCCTTGGTTACTAACTCATCCTTGAGGATGGTTAACCACTTACCTCGAGTCCTATGTCTCAAGTCATGTAAGTGTTCATTGTATTCAGATATGTAGTGTCAAGGGTCAACAGTGATTTATCAAAAATTATATTGGTACTATTCCGTTAGTATTTTTATCATTTTCTATTTGAATATATGATCCCTGGTCTAGGGGAAACTACTGTATTCGTTGAGGTCACAGCAAAACAAAACAAAAAGGGCCACTAAACACGAGAGAAAGTGAATTATCAGAAACTACGCTAGGATTATCAGGTTTTTTTTTAGTAAATTTAGATTATAATTTATAATTCCTGGTTTAGTGGTGTCAAAGGGCGTAACATGCCTCGGCACTCACTTCGTATATACGAAAATACAGCAACGTCTAATGACTCATTGCATTTATAAATTATAATCATGATCCAGATGACTTCATCAGCCTGGTACCTCAATGAAATGACAACAAAAAATCTCTTTATACCCAAATAAATTATTTTTCGTGCAATGGTAATGCTGAATGTAGTCAAGACAAGCATAGCTAACAGGCCACTGCATTTTTCTGCATCAATATCTTAAACCCTGGAAAACAGCGCATATTTAAAAACTGCTATGGTCCTGGTTTTATTAACTAACTTATATCTAAATAATCGATCCTTATTGGGATGGAGTTGTTGGGAATGCACGAGTAACTTTATTCTGGTACACGTGCACATAAATACAGTTACATAAATTATGTAGATTACCCAGAAAAGTCAAAGTGACTTACTTCGATTGGGGTCCTTGAGTGGAGTATACTTCATACGTATACTGGTCGCTGCATATTATTCATGTATACGGAAATACGGCAATATCCAGTGACGTGTTGCATTTATAAATTCTGGACATGATTCAAGTGATTATTTCAGAAGCACGGCAGACAGCTGAGCAGAGATAATAGAGGAAGAAAAGAAACTAATGTAGCAATGTATCACACATAACCACAGAAAATGTAGCAAAGTCTCCCTACGGGTGACTGACTTATTTTAACGTGAGCCAGCTGATGCCCCTGTAGTTTACAGATTAATATTGGCTTGATGATTTTGATGCTGTATAGTAAGAGGTCAATTCATGGTGGATGCTCTTTGCAACTGGCAGTTATAGTTGTCATTAATAAGAGAAGTGTCCAGATGAGTCTTCTAATTTGGCTCATTAAAAATTTGGAATCATGTTTGATTAGGGCAGACTCAACTATTTTGCCTTCAGTGAAGGACCTATAAGCCACGATAACCTTGGGTTTCAACTAATCACCAGTGTCCAAACAGAGGTCACAGGAGAATCCTGAGTGACCTAACTGTAGTATTTGTGCTTAATGTCCTTGGATTGAAGTGTTTTTAACGCAGTACAATCAAGGTATCTCGTAAACACAGCCATCAGACACAGCAGGATAGTTTTTAACACACTCTTCATTGAGGAATTATTTTTGAAAACAACCCTTATGTTTAGACGCTCTAGGATCTTTGATAATGAAGTAAGATGTTTGAGGATGGTGTTTGCCTCTGTTTAACTCTATAGTTGTTGTTTTTATAGCAGACGACAAACCTCTCTCAACTTCTCTGGGTATCTCAGTTTAGACCCAGTGACAAAGACTGCATTAAACTCTTCATCGAGAAATTCAGGGCTACATACCCTCAAGGCCATCAGAAACATGGTTGAGGAAACACTCTCCTTACCTCTCTTCTCATGGTTCTAATAATAGGTAATATATGAGCAAACGTTCCTAGTCATTCTATCTATTGATACTAAATCTAAATTTTCGGTAAACTCTGTTTATCAGGAGGTCCAGAAACGGTAGCTTTTGTCATGATCATATTCAACAGTGAACGTAATTGATGGAACCAAACTCTTTGATCTAATTAAGAAATCATCAATATTCTCATCAGCCATTAATAATCACAAGACACCATTTGCATACATGTGCCGTCTAGCCTTGCTGGCTAAAATGTTCTTCAAGAGTTTAGCCTCCAGCTGAGGTTATGAATACAGTCTAAAATTTAAAAATGCATTGAACAATTAGAAGTTGCTTTGTTTTCATGTACACGATGAGTGAGCAGTGAGTTACACGTACATGATGCACGTACATGATGCACGTACATGATGCCCTACTGGAAGAAACACATCGATGGTCATGAGCCAAGGCTCACATATTTGGAAGTAAATTGATTAAAAAACGGGCATTCCTAATAGAATTTCTGATAATTCGCAGTTCTAGGTATCTTAGAAAAGAATCTTGTGTAGTGGTCCTGGTTTGTTTCCTAATCCTCTCGCCGAATGCGTTCTATGTTGCTCATTTGCGGATGAAACGAAAATTAACACGAAAGTCACCTCGGTGGAAGACAGCTGGTGCTGAGACAAATAACAACAGTGGTGTCAGACCTTCCATACATCAGTGCTGAGACTAGTAACAACAGTGGTGGCAGACCTTCCCTACAGCTGGTGCTGAGACTAGTAACAACAGTGTTGGAAGACCTTCCCTACAGCTGGTGCTGAGACAAATAACAACAGTGGTGTCAGACCTTCCATACATCAATGCTGAGACTAGTAACAATAGTGGTGGCAGACCTTCCCTACAGCTGGTGCTGAGACTAATAACAACAATGGTGGCAGACCTTCCCTACAGCTGGTGCTGAGCCTAATAACAACAATGGTGGCAGACCTTCCATACAGCTGGTGCTGAGACTAATAACAACAGTGGTAGCAGACCTTCCATCGGTGCTGAGACTAGTAACAACAGTGGTGGCAGACCTTCCATCGGTGCTGAGACTAGTAACAACAGTGGTGGCAGATCTGAGGCTGTGAGGTAGAAAGTGTCATTTGAGGTCCACTGTAAGACTTGATTTATATCCACCCGAAGATTCACTGTGTTCGACGGACGTCACTCATAGAATTTATGGTGTCATCAGCAAAGAATGTTACGGTCCTATGATTTGTGTCCTTGTCTGTGTTGGATATAAGAATGAGAAACAGAAGTGGGGCGAGTACTGTGTCTCGAGAAACAGATTTTCACTGAGGCGAGGCATCCCTCAACTTCACTATAGTTACTATTTCTATCTGAGTTCTGTTTGTTAAGAAGATAAATACCCATCTCCACATTTTCCCAATTATTCAGTTTTAACGCATTTTTTTTGTACAATCACACATTTTCAAAATCAGTGTACACTACATCAGCATTTAGCTTGTCTTCCATATCATCTAGGACTGCATCGTAATGGTATAGCAATTGTGAAAGGCAGGAGCAACCTGCCCTAAATCCGTGCTTCTCTGAATTGTGCAATTGTTGTGATTCCATGCGATTGGCAATGTTTCTTCTTAGGACCAGTGCAAAGATTTTGATAATGAGTGAAGTTAGGGCTATTGATCTACAGTTTTTTTTTTTTCACTTGGTTTACTGCCTCCTTTGTGAAGTAATGCATGAGCATGCTGTTGATGGATTCCTCAGTGTCAACTGGAGAGATATCTACACTCGAAACTGTGAAGATGTTGGTAGTGTTTTGAGCCTCATACATGAAAAACTCGTTTGGGTCTTCGATCTGTAGACTGATTAGTGGTTCACTGAATTCAGAGTTGTATTGTGGCTTCAGTATTTCACTCATTTCCTTATTGTTATCATTATATGTTCTGTCTCCCTTAAGTGAAGGTCCTATATTGGATGCGATTTTTGCTCTAAATTTTGCATAGGATAAGAAGTATTTGGAATTTCTTCTAATTATATTTATGGTTCTTTTCTGTGTCCCTCCAGGACCCCTGTATGATGCACTCAGTTTGCGTTCATTGTTCTCTCTAACCATATTTCTCTCCAACGATATTTCTCTCCAACGATGTTTCTCTCTAACGATGTTTCTCTATTTAGTTTCCCTTCGTGCTTCAGAGAGTCTGCTGCTTTTGAAGAGATATCATCTTCGCCTGTAAAGGGAATATCTCCCTCTCATAAGTTTGCATTTTCTCCTCCTTTGCCATAGAGGTATATGTCAGAGCATATTTCAATCACAGAAGAGTTCGTTCTCCAGAGGAACTGGTGTGGATCTTGGATTGTTGTCATTACCCCAGAGTATCTCGCTATGTTCGCAATATATTTTGTCCCAGTTGTTGAAGCTGAATCTGTTGAAACTGCCCTCATGATTGATCGTGTGTATGCAGGTCAGTACATCATTTATGTTGTGGCTTGAGATTGCAGTCTTTGACATCATTATTTCTCGGTTGGTTCGTAAATCTGATGGCTTGAGGCAAATATATTGCAGTGGTTTAATAATTCTGTTGTGTAGGACTGTTCCTCCAATCTAGCTCCAGGGACTCTCTGCAATTACAGTCCGATCGAAGTCTCCATCAGCAGGGTATTTAAGGCCGGGTTTAATAGGACGTCAAGACAATGCTCGATCTCCAATAACTGGTCCTTGAACTGCTGGAAGTTGTACAAGCTGGCTTATACACAACCACAACAGCTGGGTTCTGCTTTTCGATTATGACTGCCAGAATTCGACTACATCATTTATGTATGTTCAAGAGTCGCTCACTGCATATTAGCGACTCTTTAACATACCCTTATGTTGCCTGTTTTTCCGACAGCTTCTAAATAGGTTGTATTTTGGAATCTATATTTCATTATCAAAATAGTCTGTTATGCGAGTCATTCTAAAAGCTGCAAACATTGCATATAACTCCGTCAAGAAACCACTGATAAACGGTATTTATCGTTCTTCCTCGGTTTAAAACCTTGTACATTTACCAACACAATAGATGATACACTTGTAGTTGCTGGTTCTGATAAGTCTTTCAATTTGTGAATTTTTCAGATTTCATTTTTTTTTTTTGATGGTTGTATATGCAGGTTCCCTTTTTGTTAGTCCCGATAGAGGCTTGTTTACAAGGGCAGGAAGTGCTTGAAGCAGTGGGGTAGGGAAGTGCTTGAAGCAGTGGGGTAGGGAAGTGCTTGAGGCAGTGGGGTAGGGAAGTGCTTGAAGCACTGGGGTAGGGAAGTGCTTGAGCAGTGGGGTAGGGAAGTGCTTGAAGCACTGGGGTAGGGAAGTGCTTGAGGCACTGGGGTAGGGAAGTGCTTGAAGCACTGGGGTTGGGAAGTGCTTGAAGCACTGGGGTAGGGAAGTGCTTGAAGCACTGGGGTAGGGAAGTGCTTGAAGCAGTGGGGTAGGGAAGTGCTTGAAGCACTGGGGTAGGGAAGTGCTTGAAGCACTGGGGTAGGGAAGTGCTTGAAACACTGGGGTAGGGAAGTGCTTGAAGCACTGGGGTAGGGAAGTTCTTGAAGCACTGGGGTAGGGAAGTGCTTGAAGCACTGGGGTAGGGAAGTGCTTGAAGCACTGGGGTAGGGAAGTGCTTGAAGCAGTGGGGTAGGGAAGTGCTTGAAGCACTGGGGTAGGGAAGTGCTTGAAGCACTGGGGTAGGGAAGTGCTTGAAGCACTGGGGTAGGGAAGTGCTTGAAGCACTGGGGTAGGGAAGTGCTTGAAGCACTGGGGTAGGGAAGTGCTTGAAGCACTGGGGTAGGGAAGTGCTTGAAGCACTGGGGTAGGGAAGTGCTTGAAGCACTGGGGTAGGGAAGTGCTTGAAGCACTGGGGTAGGGAAGTGCTTGAAGCACTGGGGTAGGGAAGTGCTTGAAGCACTGGGGTAGGGAAGTGCTTGAAGCACTGGGGTAGGGAAGTGCTTGAAGCACTGGGGTAGGGAAGTGCTTGAAGCACTGGGGTAGGGAAGTGGGGACAAATTGGATAAACACTTAACTGCCATTACCATCTGTGTGAATTTCTCGCATAAGGTTTGCAGTAAATTTCTCTGTTAGGTTAGGTTAGGTTAGGTTCTCATCAATCCATAAAAAAAATATAACCAATTAAAATACACTTCAACGAAACGTTATACCAGCCAGAGGCTTCATCAGTCCAATACAGAGAAGAACGGTGGTAGAGGAGGAGTTCGCGGTAATCAGTCCCTCAGCCGCCTGGAGATGATGTATTCTCTCTATAAATCGTGATAAACTTCTATCAGCTGTTTAAAGTACCTTCATCAGTCACCCATTTGACTGTCATTACAACATTAAAATAATGTCTGTAATCACGACGACGGGTTGGCAAACAGGCGGGGATATAGGTCTGGAGTGCTTGGTATATTTTCAATATACGCATTAAAAAAATGAATGCATGTAAGGATTGAGAGAAAGCATTCTTAGTACCTTCGTATAGTTGGAAAGGGACAGAGAAGAGTTAAGAAAGAGAGAGAAAGTACTATAAGAGAACTAGAGTTGAACCCATTTACAGACTGTAATAATACCATATGTGTTTCAGTCACTGCACACTCTTAGAAAGTTATTTGTTTATCCCATAAACATAACTCCCTCTACCTCAGTAGAGTTAGAGTGGGCCCAGGAAAGCAACCTCTTCAAACTATTTAAAAATTTGAAGCCGATCAGAAGTGTTGAGGACTACGGTGCTCATCTCTAGTCTTCCCATTATGTCCTTGAATTTGTATTGATAAAGCCTCTGGATGGCGAAACGTCTACAAATTAAGATACCCAGATGTTGCACATGTGTCTAAGTCTTCCTCTTGTGGGTACTGTATATCATTCATGTACCACTTAAGACTCTGCAACGATGATCCACA
This sequence comes from Cherax destructor, assembly GCA_009830355.1. Taxonomy (NCBI): domain Eukaryota; kingdom Metazoa; phylum Arthropoda; class Malacostraca; order Decapoda; family Parastacidae; genus Cherax; species Cherax destructor. The sequence goes on along the minus strand of WNWK01007407.1, from coordinate 41,071 downwards.
CACAAACTTTCATCGACGTCAAATTCTCCTCCCCATAATCTTGCACAGCATACGAAAGGTCACTCAGATACACAATACTGCCAAAACTAAAAAAAAATATTAAGTGCGGACTCTTGTTACACAGTGACACCACAACCAACACAGTCTCTCCTGTCCTACACCAAGTCAACACTGATATAACTGTAATTATACTTCCCAGACAATCACGTTCACCTCCCAACTCGAACAATTATGTAAGTGTATTTTTGTAAGTGCTTTTGTAAGTGTATTTTTAGGGGTCTGAAACGGATTAATCTAATTTACATTATTCCTTATAGGAACAAATTCGTTCGGTATCGGCACTCGAACAACCTTCTGGAACGAATTAAGCTCGTAACCCGAGGTACCACTGTACATAAAATCGTTCATACCTAACACCTCACTCAAAGATGCAGACGCTTATAGTATCTTCTGGGGGACACAGTATGCTTTATATTGCCAGAAGCATCCCTCACAACTACAAGAACAAGTTTGAATGAAGAATTAACAACACAAATAATGATTGGGTACAACACTACAACATATTTATAAAGGCGATCAAGGTGAGGCCTAGTAGAGAGAAAGGAACATGCTACCTGAGTATGAGTACCGGCCCTGGAATAAAATAACGTAAAAAGGCGACCCGGCTTCGGCTCCCTGTCGGGGAAGGAGGTACAAGTACCCCCTCATCGTTGAGACCAACTGGCCCCAGGCCTAGCCACATTCCCCACCAGCACGGAGCTGGGAGGGAGAAGCTAGGTTGACGGGAAGCGTAGTCTTGCGAGCTGCAGATGGTAGCAAGCTCCAGCTTTGGCACCTACCCTGTCCTAGAAGGGCTGGGCATGGTGTCCGATCGACCTAACGTAAAAATATGATATTTAAGGGCTAACTAAATTAAAACTCCATAAACCCGCAAGTTATCAATACATATGTAATTCTGTTTTCAGGTCTCGGTTATAGTATTTTGTTTAAAAATTCTCTACAATCCTTTTAGTTTTTTTTTAATATACTAGAGTTTCCAGTTAGGACAGTTGAAGGGTTAAGGTAGAATTTTACAATTTGGCACCAGTACAGTGCAATGACCCATAGTATTACTATTATAATAAAAAAGAAGCGCTAAACCACAGGGGTCATGCAGCATAACAACCCATAGCTTCCTCACAAATTATCACATGATTGCCGATATATTTAATTTCATAATTTCTTCAATAAAAATGACAAATTAGAACCTATAAAGCCCAATATCAATCGGGGAGAAAAAGTCTGTAATAAGCTACACTAGTGTTTAGGATTTGAAGCCGATCTGACGAGGCATCCTTCAGTCACTGCATGAAAACAAATTTGATGAAAAATTAACAAATTAAAACTAACGCAGCTTGAAATTAATGCAAATCTTCTTTAGAACAAAACCAACCAAAAGAGGTCAACCACGTTGGTTGTCTGGTCAACCACGTTGGTTGTCTGGTCAACCACGTTGGTTGTGTGGTCAACCATGTTGGTTGTGTGGTCAACCACGTTGGTTGTGTGGTCAACCACGTTGGTTGTGTGGTCAACCACGTTGGTTGTGTGGTCAACCACGTTGGTTGTCTGGTCAACCACGTTGGTTGTCTGGTCAACCACGTTGGTTGTCTGGTCAACCACGTTGGTTGCTTGGTCAACCACATTGGTTGTCTGGTCAACCACGTTGGTTGTCTGGTCAACCACGTTGGTTGTCTGGTCAACCACGTTGGTTGTCTGGTCAACCACGTTGGTTGTCTGGTCAACCACGTTGGTTGTGTTGTCATTCACATTGGTTGCCTGGTCAACCAATTTGGTTGTTGGGTGTGGCATGCTAAGAGTACCTGGAGTTTACCTGGAGAGAGTTCCGGGGATCAACGCCCCCGCGGCCCGGTCTGTGACCAGGCCTCATGGTGGATCAGGGCCTGATCAACCAGGCTGTTACTGCTGGCCGCATGCAATCCAACGTACGAACCACAGCCCGGCTGGTCAGGTACCGACTTTAGGTACCTGTCCAGTGCCTGCTTGAAGACAGCCAGGGGTCTATTGGTAATCTCCCTTATGTATGCTGGGAGGCAGTTGAACAGTATGTTACATTTTAGTTACATTTTATGCAACGTATGTCACACACCCATATATACATGCCTCCTGTCCAGCGAACCAGGTGCTAAGGGTATAATGATCAGCGACCCGTCGTTGTAGCAGTATCGTGGTTCAACCAACCAATCACAAGGAAGCCCGCCAAAGCTGTGAAGCGACGTGGGACACACGTGAAGCAGCTTTGGCAGACTTTCCTTCCCCGCTGGTCACTATGGTTCTCCCCGTGTCTTCTGCTCACATTCGCATCATTGTACAAAACTATAAATACTCTACATATCCTATATATTATGTAAATACCAGCTTATATTGGTGAAGGAAATACAATCATTTATTCACTCTCTGCTGCCTTTTTTGTTTGTTCCTAATTACTTATCGTGCTTGGCAAGGTGTGCAGCCCATTAGTCTGAACCTATTGGCCTGCAGTAAGGGGACACTTGCTCCCGTCCGTGTCTTGAACATACGCTTGCCCTACTGTCTGCTGTCTCGCTCTAAGGTGGTGTTTGACTTGGAAGTCCTTTGAGTTGATCACTACCTAATGAGCTGGATGGTTGAGATTGCGAAAAGGTTTTACAGATTGCAAAAAGGACTTAGGGGTTATGGTAAGCAGCAACCTTAAACAAGGGAAACTACTTTGAGAGGAAATTGTTAAGGCCACAAAGCATGACAACTTAGTGATTCTAGGGGACTTTAACTTTAGTCAGACTGATTGGAATTTCTGCGTAATCTAGGTGAGGCCTTACTAACGATGTATAAAGCTGTAATATAACCTCTGGACTTCTGTTGCTTACACTTCTTGATATAAATCCCAGTAATCTGTTTGCCTTATTACGTACACTTAGGCATTGCTGTCTTGGTTTAAGGTTGCTGCTTACCATAACCCCCAAGTCCTTTTCGCAATCTGTATGGCTAAGTTCTACGTTATTTAACTTATAAGTGCTTGGGTTATGGACACTCCCGAGCATGTGCCACTTTTCTGACCAGGAATTGAGTTTGTCTAAATCCTCCTGAAGTTCCCTGACATCTACGTTTGAATCAATTATCCTACCTATCTTCGTGTCATCGGCAAACTTGCTCATATCACTAGTAATTTCCTCATCAAGGTCATTGATATATATTATAAACAACAACGGGCCTAAGACTGTTCCCTGTGGAACACCACTTATTACAGATCCCCACTCGGATTTAACCCCATTTATGCACACTCTCTGCTTCCTATTGGTGAGCCATAACTCGATCCATGACAGCACTTTTCCCCCAATGCCATTTGCTGCCACTTTCTTTAACAGTCTCTGGTGTGGTACTCTATCAAAAGCCTTACTAAAATCTAAATAAACAATATCGAATTCTTTATCGTGATCAACAGCCTCAAAAGCTTTACTAAAGAAGGTTAATAAATTAGATAGGCAGGAACGGCCCCTCGTGAATCCATGCTGAGTATCATTAATCAAATTATTTTTATCCAGATGGCTTCTTATAATATCATCTATAATGGACTCTAGTAATTTACCTACAATTGAGGTCAGGCTTATTGGGCAGTAATTTGATGGTAGTGACTTGTCCCCTGCTTTAAAAATAGGAATTACATTAGCCATCTTCCACATATCAGACACTACACCTGTTTGAAGAGATAAGTTAAAAATGTTAGTTAATGGTTCACAGAGTTTCATTTTGCATTCCTTAAGAACCCTTGCAAAAAGTTCATCAGGACCCGGCGATTTATTTTGTTTCAGCCGGTCTACTTGTTTCATAACCATTTCGCTAGTGACTGTGATATTACATAATTTATCTTCTTCAGGGCCACTATAAAAATTAATTACTGGGATATTATTAGTGTCATCCTGTGTGAAAACCGAGAGAAAATAATTATTAAAAATAGAGCACATATCATTCTCCTTGTCAGTAAGATGCCCAGAGTTATTTTTAAGGGGACCTATCTTATCCCTAACTTTTGTTCTATAAACCTAGAAAAAACTTTTTGGGTTAGTTTTTGAATCCCTAGCAACTTTAATTTCATAGTCTCTTTTAGCTTTTCTTATACCCTTTTTAACATCCCACTTAATATCCGTATACTGATTTATAAGATGACCCTCACCTCTATTTATGCACCTATAAATTCCTTTCTTTTGCCCTAAAAGATATTTGAGCCTATTATTCATCCATTTTGGGTCATTTCTACTTGATCTAATTTCTTTATACGGGATAAATGTTCTTTGGGCAGCCTGTATAGTGTTCAGAAAGCTGTCATATTGATAGCTCTCTTCGTTACCCAAGTCCACAGTTGATAAGTGTTCTCTAATCCCATTGTAATCTGCTAAGCGAAAATCTGGGACCGTTACTGAGTTATCACTACTATCATACATCCATTCAATGTTAAAGGTAATTGATTTGTGGTCACTTGTGCTGAGTTCCTCTGTAATTTCTAAATTAATAACAAGGGTTTCCTTGTTTGCCAGAACCAAGTCAAGTAGGTTATTTTCCCTTGTAGGTTCAGTCACAAACTGCTTCAAAAAACAATCCTGAACTACTTCTAAAAAGTCGTTAGATTCTAAATTCCCTGTCAAGAAATTCCAATCAATTTGACTAAATTTAAAGTCCCCTAGAATTACTACGTTATCGTACCTTGTGGCTTTAACAATTTCCTACCAAAGTAGTCTCCCTTGTTCCCTATTTAAGTTTGGAGGACGGTATATCACGCCTAAAATCAATTTTTCATACCCCTCTGAAAATTCTATCCAGACTCTGTATGTATTATTTCAGACTTTATATCCGTTCTTATGCAACAATTTAAATGATCACGGACATAGAGTGCCACCCCACCCCCTTTCCCGATACTTCTGTCTACTTGGAACAATTTAAAACCCTGGATGTGACATTCAGCAGGCATGTCCCGATTTTTCATATGAAACCACGTCTCAGTTATTGCAAAAACATCAATATTACCCGCACTAGCAACTAATCTCAACTCGTCCATCTTATTCCTAGCACTACGACTATTGGTGTAATATATGTGGAGTAATGTGCTCCTACGATAATGTACTGTAAAGTTGCTACTTAGCTTATTGATGAATCCAAGATGTCGCAGCCGTCCCAACACCACCTCAGTGGATACATCTATGGCCTCATTCTCCACAGGGCTGTAAGGTAAACATCAAGTGAGTATAAATATTGCCCCAAAGGAGCATATGCCCATATTTCAGTCTTTGATGGACTGAAAGGCGGTTTACTCACTTGTTTGGACTTAAAAGTCCACGCATAACGGCCGTCAATAGGTAAATTTTGATGCTCTTGAAATACAAGAACTGCGCAGTCCCCTGCCTGACAAGAACATAAAAACATACCTTGCTCTTGTAACGTGAGCGATGGTGTTGGCTCCACCATATATGGCAGAAATGCTGTCTTGATTGTAGAATGTCGCTGATTAGTCACCGTCTTGTTTTGATGGAGTCCACTTGTGATTGTCTCTGCATTTGTCGTCCAGATGAATATACTGCGATTTTATTCACTAAACGCGCTGGAACAGAGTTCTTATCCGATTTCCCTACGTTAGTGGAGATTAAATTAGAATAACGGACGCGTACGACTAATGTCTTTGTTGAGTTACGTCGCCTCGCGCCATATGACCCCTCGCGTTGTATGACCTCTTCGGAGCCCGTATTCAATCTAACCCCTCGTGGTGCCTCGTGGCTCTGCGGGGCCTAGCATGCTGAGGTCAGCACAATTTCAACAATTGCTACATGCTGCTACAAGTGGCAATTAAAATGTTTGTGTTCTCTAAATTTCAATCACTGGAACACATGATTGTAATTTTCGTTTAGAAACTAATACAACAGTTTACTGTAGTTTTCCTGTTATGGTAAAGAGTTACATTTATCTCAAATGTCTATTAAGTCACATACACTCGCTGCTACTTGGTCAGACCACGTGACACACTGTGGTCAGTACATCTGGTCTGTGTTAATTTGTTTATGCACCCAGACTCGCCTCGTCTGGCCCCTTCCTAAAGGTGGAAAGGGTGGGGCCCTTAACAAGGGTAGAAAGGGCGCATTCCTCCCTCCTTTGGAGAATTTTCTCCACAATATACATTTAAAGACCCTCCTTTCTCTTTACCTTTCCTGTTCATTTCTGTTTTTCCACTATACCTATTACTGTCCTTGTCATATAGTACCACTGGCTTTCCAGTATCCACCTTATTCGGCCTATTACTAGTTCCCCTAGAACTCATATTACTACACTGGGACTTAACTGTTTTCCCCCCAAAACCTATACCACTAACTATTTCTAGTTTAAAGCTCTAACAGCTCCCTCCACTGCAGTTGCCAGTGCCCCCACCCCAGACCTGGATAAGTGAACCCCATCCCTGGCATACATGTCATTTCTGCCATAGAAGAGGTCCCAGTTGTCAATGAATGTTACTGCATTTTCCTTACAGTATTTGTCCAGCCAGCAATTGACACCAATTGCCCTGGACAACCATTCATTTCCATCTCCTCTCCTTGGCAAAATACCACATATGACAGGGTTCCCACCCTTCTTCCTAATTATGTCTATTGCTGACCTATACCTGCTAGTCAGGTCCTCACTCCTACGTCTACCAACATTGTTGCCTCCAACACTGAGACAGATAATAGGATTGCTCCCATTATCTCTCATGATGTCATCCAGATGGCTAACAATATCCTCCATCCCAGCCCCAGAAAAGCAAACCCTCTGTCTATTACTCCTATCTTTTAAGAAGAAGGCCCTATCCATATACCTATCCTGGCTATCCCCAACAACAACTATGTTTTTACCTTCCTTGGTGTCGTTTATCGTGATGTTCCCAGAAGTCTACTCACATTCATCGGGTAGCACAGAGAATCGATTAGATGTTTCCACAACGTTATCCTGGATCTTCGTTCTTTCTACCTCTCCATCCGTCCTCTTGATCCTTAACTTTGTCCCATGCATTCCAGCCACAGTCCAGGTTCCTTTCTTGGCTTGAGGATTTACAACAGGAGGATTACTACGAATCCTCTTGTTTTCCTCAGTCAGTCGCTGTATCTCAAGCTTAGCTACCCTCAGTTCTTCCTTCAGCTGCTGGTAGAGTAGCTCAAGAGAGGGGATCTTGTTCAGATTTACAGAGAGCACACAAGGCACGTCTTCACATTGAAAATTGGGTTGAGCAAATATTCTATTAGTAGGAAATAAATGGTATAAAATACCGACACAATGGAAAAATAAACACATAAGCAGTATAATGTGATCCTTTATTGACAACGTTTCGCCCACGCAGTGGGCTTTATCGAGTCACAGACAGATCTACCTGGAAAATGAGCAACTGTACCCTATATATATCTCCATGTTGCTCATTTTCCAGGTAGATCTGTCTGTGACTCGATAAAGCCCACTGCGTGGGCGAAACGTTGTCAATAAAGGATCACATTATACTGCTTATGTGTTTATTTTTCCATTCTATTAGTAGGATGGATTGTGAAGGACTTGCCTAGTATGGGCCAACAAGCCTGCTGCAGTGTTCCTCCTATGTTCTTAAAAGAGTGTGATATTTTTTCCATAAAATATCTTTGTTATGCTGGAGATAAATGGCATAAAATACTGACACAATGGTAAAGAGTACATGAGTATAAAGAGGGTGGAGAGTCAGGAAGACACAATCCCTGGTAGGTTGGATATGAGACGGACCTGCAGGTGTGAAGCATGGGTTGTGAATGCTGTAGCGAGGAGGAGGCTTGAGGCAGTTGAAATGTTGTGTCTGCCAATATTATGTAGAGAAATTCGTAGCTTAGAAATTAGAGGGTGTGGGGTTATAAAAGTATTATCCAGGAGGCTGAAAAGGGGTTGTCGAGGTGGTTTGGACATTTAGAGAGGATGGAGAAAAATGGGATGACGTGGAGGGTGTATACATCAGTAATGGGGGAAAGGCGGGATAGGGGTCGCTCTAGGAAAGGTTGGAGGGAGGGGGTAAAGGAGAGGTTTTGTGTGCGAGAGGCTTAGACACTCAACATGTGCATGGGAGTTTTTATGACTTGACGTGCTGTGGAGTGTGAAGTGTGGAGTGTGAAGGGATTCACGGGAACCGGTTAGCCGGACTTGAGTACTGGAGATGGGAAGTGTTTCTTCTTTTTCGGGTCACCCTACCTCAGTGGGAGACACCTGGTGTGTTCAAAAATGCACACAAATGCATATGTATATATATATATATATATATATATATATATATATATATATATATATATATATATATAAAAAAGTGTATATACGTCCAGGCAAGACTACATATACATTCAGTGAGATCTCAGGAAACAACCAGTGATATATAGAAGACTTATAAACCTTAGATATGACTTCACATGTGACCTCACATGTGACCCTACTCACTGAGTGTGGGAATGTTGAGAAGTTGGGTCACATCAAGTAAATTATGACTTAAAACTTCACAATTTTCCCACACTTAGTAAGGTCATGGAGGAATTCAGTGAGTGAAGAAATCCATTATGTGAGTCAAGAGCCTTCAGTGTGACAGAATCAGTAATAATCGTAGAGTCAAGCTCTGTGTCATAAGTTAATTTTAGTGTCATTAGGATGGCAAACAATTCGGTTTGCAGTGTAGACGCCCAGTTGTTAATTCTTATGTCTAACTCGACATAGTTGCTATCGTTCTTAACCAGGGAGGTGGCAACAAGAGCAGATGCAGCCCTGCCAGTAGACTCCTGCTTAGATCCATAAGTGTATAAAATTTGTGATACATTATTACTATCGGTTAAGCGAGATTTTTTTTTCTTGGGCAGTTGCCTTTTCAAGTGAATTAAGGAAGAGATTACTAGTGATGAGGTTCTCGGGAGGGGGTTTACGGGTATGTAATATTAAATGAACACATCTTCCATGGAGGGGTGAAATGCTCTTGTTGTCTACAGTGATACAGTTCGTTCAAGTTATAAAACTTAATATAATTGCATGTTTTCACAACCCATTAAGATCTATGTGTATTAACTTCTAGACATTTAGTAAAATTTAAAATAACAGTGTCTGGTTCATTTCCTAACATTCTGATACCAAGAACAGTGTTAATCTCAATAATGCTGTCACTTATACTAGAGACACCAAGCTCCTTCCTCATATTAAGAGCCTTGGTAGTTTTACAACAGCCAAGAGTAATTTTGAGAGCTTCGTTTTGCATCATCTCCAAAGGCCATAGAGAATTTTCTTTAACTAATATTAACATGGGCGCAGCATAATCAATTAAAGATCTAATATAGCCTTTATACATCATTCTCACTATACTCTAGCATAAATAAGTTGGGGTTGTAGCCAGTGTACACCAAGATATCTGTTAGATTGAACGTAGGTGATATTTTGACCCTGCAAACAGATGGGTGGGGCAGCTGCTTAGAAATTATGTTTTTGGATCTAAAATCTACAAGAAATATTAAATATTAAGCAGAGCGTATTTTTTTTTCCCATTGGTGTGGTCTACTCTGTGTTGCTTCTTAGCAGAATGCTTTGTATAAGTTTCATTAAGATGAGTTGCTGGTACTTGCTGGTGCATTGCTGGTACGTTGCTGGTGCATTGCTGGTACGTTGCTGGTGCATTGCTGGTACGTTGCTGGTGCATTGCTGGTACGTTGCTGGTGCATTGCTGGTACGTTGCTGGTGCATTACTTGTGGTTCAATATGCAGCTCAGCTAATCTCTTCCTTATGTAAAGTCTACATTCTAGCTCTAAGTATGATCTCCTTTTAGGGACATTTATCTTGTATGCTTCATCTTTCAGCTTTTCTATGTATTAGTTAGGGTTTAGAGTGTTTATGGCAGTTCTCCATGAAATATTAGGCAGTTCCGTATTCATGTTGCCCCATTTAATTCTCTGATTATTCAGGTTTAATTTACTCAAGATGTCCCCACGTTGATCAATGTTTGTTTACCCTTGAATAAGACTGTGACCCGAGTGTTTTGTGTTAGAGATTGTTAATAATAATAATATCTTTATTTACTACAAGTACAAGGTATACAGGCCTAGCTGACATCAATGACATACTGACCTAATTTCGGGCAAATTAGGTCAGTTTTGTTCCAGGATGCGACCCACACCAGTCGACTAACACCCAGGTACCCATTTTACTGATGGGTGAACAGGGACAACCGGTGTAAAGAAACACGGCCAATGTTTCTACCCGCGCTGGGAATCGAACGCAGACCCTCGCCGTGTGAAGCGAGAGCTTTAGCGATCAGGCCACGGAGCACCGATGGTGAAGATCAGATCCATCTGATCGGTGAATTCCTGTGCTATTGTTTATGGTGATTCATATACATTCCTCCACATTATTCCCAGCACATTCACCACACTACCTAACGAGTCTAGCAGTTCAGCACTCATAAATGAACCTTTCAAAACATATGTCAACAATGGCCTTGTTACTGCCCCCTCCTTCAGTATTGTTATCTCACTCGCACCATTACTAAAAATGTCTGCTCACGCGACCCATAAACAAGGCGGAAAAAAGTCGACAAAAACTCTGGGAAAGGAGAGGAACTTCACTGTCAGTGACCTTGTCAAGTATGCTCAGAAACTCTCCGACATTCTCACTAGTTGGCCACTCCAGCAGTATTCCCATTTTCTGTAAAACACATTATTATATTATTATGGGCATTAATTAACACTTAAAATGACGCACTCTGTAACCCATATCTGTTTTTATAATAATTATCATTATCATTATTTTTAATTAATATTAATTTTAATTATTATTAATTTTAATTATTTAAAAGATAAAAAGAAATATAATCTTTATCTTTTTAATAATAATTAAAATGGTGTTCCCCTACAGTCGTGTTCCGTCACACAGGATGGTGTTCCCCTACAGTCGTGTTCCGTCACACAGGATGGTGTTCCCCTACAGTCGTGTTCCGTCACACAGGATGGTGTTCCCATACAGTCGTGTTCCGTCACACAGGATGGTGTTCCCCTACAGTCGTGTTCCGTCACACAGGATGGTGTTCCCCTACAGTCGTGTTCCGTCACACAGGATGGTGTTCCCTACAGTCGTGTTCCGTCACACAGGATGGTGTTCCCTACAGTCGTGTTCCGTCACACAGGATGGTGTTCCCCTACAGTCGTGTTCCGTCACACAGGATGGTGTTCCTACAGTCGTGTTCCGTCACACAGGATGGTGTTCCACAGTCGTGTTCCGTCACACAGGATGGTGTTCCCCTACAGTCGTGTTCCGTCACACAGGATGGTGTTCCCCTACAGTCGTGTTCCGTCACACAGGATGGTGTTCCCTACAGTCGTGTTCCGTCACACAGGATGGTGTTCCCCTACAGTCGTGTTCCGTCACACAGGATGGTGTTCCCCTACAGTCGTGTTACGTCACACAGGACGGTGCTCCCTACAGTCGTGTTCCGTCACACAGGATGGTGCTCCCTACAGTCGTGTTCCGTCACACAGGACGGTGCTCCCTACAGTCGTGTTCCGTCACACAGGATGGTGTTCCCCTACAGTCGTGTTCCGTCACACAGGATGGTGTTCCTCTACAGTCGTGTTCCGTCACACAGGATGGTGTTACCCTACAGTCGTGTTCCGTCACACAGGATGGTGTTCCCCTACAGTCGTGTTCCGTCACACAGGATGGTGTTCCCATACAGTCGTGTTCCGTCACACAGGATGGTGTTCCCATACAGTCGTGTTCCGTCACACAGGATGGTGTTCCCATACAGTCGTGTTCCGTCACACAGGATGGTGTTCCCATACAGTCGTGTTCCGTCACACAGGACGGTGCTCCCCTACAGTCGTGTTCCGTCACACAGGATGGTGCTCCCCTACAGTCGTGTTCCGTCACACAGGACGGTGCTCCCCTACAGTCGTGTTCCGTCACACAGGATGGTGTTCCCCTACAGTCGTGTTCCGTCACACAGGATGGTGTTCCTCTACAGTCGTGTTCCGTCACACAGGATGGTGTTCCCCTACAGTCGTGTTCCGTCACACAGGAGTGGTAAAAAAAGGGTAAAGAACAAAAAAAAGAAAGCGACAATAAAGGTAAAGAGGAAGGAGGGGAAATAAGAGTGGAGAACATTATTCAGAACAAGTCAGAAAAGAACAAAACATGGGCACATAACATAGAGAAAAAGGAGAGGGCAGAGAAGAAATCTATAGCAGGAACAAATGAAAATGAAAAAAAAATGGAAGAAATATACATAGATGACAGAAAACGAGAGAAAGACACAAAATCAGTAAATATAACAAAAAAAAAAAAAGGCACAGTACCTTGACTGGAAAAATTCTTTTTCCTTCCAAGGTAAATATTATTCTCAAACCTTCGGTGTTGCTATGGGTTCTCCTCTATCTCCTGTTCTTGCTAATCTTTACATGGAATACTTCGAGACTGTTCTTCTTCCCACTATTGATGTGCGTCCTTCACTCTGGCTCCGCTATGTAGATGACATCTTTGATCTTTGGCCTCATGACTCAAGTCTCTTCCAACCATTTCTTGATGCTCTTAATAATCTTGCACCTTCCATTAAGTTTAAAGCTGATTGGGAATCTAATTTCTTGCTTCCTTTCCTTGATGTTCATGTCCACCGCTCAGTTACAGGTTTTTATTTTTCCGTGTACCGCAAGCCTATGCACAGTGGCATGTATATTCACTACTTTTCTTATCATGCCTCCTCTGTCAAGAAAAGTGTTCTTATCTCCCTCTTTCTCTGTGCTCTCCGCATTTGTGATCCTCAGTTCCTTGACTCAGAAATTTCCACTCTTCATAATTCATTTTCTCGTCTTGGCTACCCTTCCCATTTCATAGACTCTGCTTTCTCACGTGCTAAACGGACTTTCTTCTCTCCCAAACTCTCTACTCCTGGGACCTCTCCTGTCCTCTGCCTTCCCTACATTTCCAGTCTTTCTAATCTCAACAACTCTCTCCGTTCCTTAGACATCAAACTTACTTTTCGCCAGACTAACACTCTTCGCACTAATCTAGTTCATACCTCTCCTCCCTCTATAGATGCTCCTGGTGTTTACTCTATTTCTTGTTCCTCCTGTCCTCTTCAGTACTTTGGAGAAACTGGCCGTTCTCTTTCTGACAGACTCAGGGAGCACAAAAGTAGGGTTAAGCTTGACTGGTCTTCTGCCAAAACTGTCTACCCTATTTCTAACTTTCACAGTCGCCGTCTGGTTGAATCCTCCCTTATACACAACTTTCCTTGTATGAATCTTATTCGTGACTTTGTCTTTGTAGATGCCTTCCTTTCCCATTACATTGTAAAATGCTCCAAACTTCAGAACACCCGTGACTTAACCTGATTCTTTTTTCCCCTTCTCCCTTTTCCCCTTTCCTCTTTCTCCTTTGGGGTTTCTTTCCTCTGCCTTGGGTATTTGGTCCATTATTATTATTTCCCTCCCCTCTGTGTTCTTGTTCCTACGCTTTGTGGGCCCCTAGCTTCCTTGCAGTGTTCGTCTTTCTTAGTCTTTGACTGACTCCACTACTATTACCTCTACCACTACCTCTCTTCCTCCTTTCCTACTTCCTCTCTTGTCCCGTCCCTGTCTGCTGGCCTATATATACTCCCTCCTTCTCTCCTCTCTGTTAGTGTGACTTTGTAAATGGTCCAAGTAGGACCGAAACCTCGTCGTAAGCTCCTCTCTCCTATTTGTGAGTTATTTGTGTTCAGTAAATATAGGCAGTCAGAACATTTGCAGACACTATGCAAAAGGTATGTGCCTATATGGCAGAGCTTGCTGGAATAAACACACCAGAAAATGTGCCAACATGTTGAGAAAGGGAAAGTGTCGCTTTGACAAAGAGTGCAGCAGGTACTTCCACCCAGTGATGTGCAAAGTTTCAACACAGTTCAGATAATGTTATGACCTGAGCTGCCCAGACCATCATGTAAAAGAAACGCGGCGCTACAGAGAAATGGAAAATGAACAGCAATCTTTTAGACATAAAGAGAAACGATCGGACCTAAAAAAGAGGCAAAAAGGGGGAAGTGCTACAGATGGGACAGATGGGCAAAGGCGTTTAACAAATGCGATCATGGAGTGTTAGAGCACAAAATGAGGGCCATAGGCATTACGGGGAAGGTGGGCAGATGGATTTTTGAGTTCCTAACACACAGAACAAAGAAAGTAGTAGTAAAGAGAACAAAATCCTGCATCAGCGAGGTCAAAAGCTCAGTGCCCCAAGGCACTGTCCTGGCACCTCTGCTGTTTCTCATCCTCATAGCAGACATAGATAAAAACACCCGTCACAGTTTTGTATCATCATTTGCAGATGACACTAAAATAAGCATGAAAGTCACTACGGTAGAGGACACTGAAAAATTACAGAAAGACATAAGCAGAGTTTTCCAGTGGGCAATGGAGAATAACATGACGTTCATTGGTGATAAGTTTCAGCTGCTTAGGTATGGAAAGAATGAAGAACTCAAAAGGAACACTATATACAAAACAAAAGAGGGTCACCACATAGAACGAAAGGAACACGTTAAACACTTGGAATAATTATGACAGCCGACCTTTCTTTTAAAGACCATAACAAGACAAAGATCACAACAGCCAGGAAGATGACGGGGTGGGTATTGAGAACTTTCAAAACAAGGGAAATAATGCCGATGGTGACACTATTCAAATCGCTAGTGCTCCCTCACTTAGAATACTGCTCAGTGCTGACGGCCCCGTTCAGGGCAGGAGAAATATCAGAGCTGGAACAAATTCAGAGATCGTTTACGGCTCACATTGAGCCAGTAAACCACCTAGATGCTAGGGAACGCCTTCAAGTCTTGAATATGTATTCACTGGAGCGGAGGAGAGAGAGATACATTATAATATATACCTGGAAAGTACTCGAGAGCCTAGTTCCAAATCTGCATACTGTCATAACAACATACTGGAGGGAGAGATATGGGAGAAAGTGTAAAATAAACCCAGTGAGGAGCAGGGGTGCGGTGGGCACAATAAGGGAACACAGTATCAACATTCGTGGCTCCAGACTATTCAACATCTTATCAGAAGATATCAGAAACACAGCTGGAACCAGTGCAGAAGCCTTCAAGAGGAAACTGGACAAGTATCTTCACCAGGTGCCAGATCAACCAGGCTGTGATGGATATGTGGGGCAGCGGGCCTCCAGCAGCAACATCCTGGTTGACCAGGCAAGCACCAGACGAGCCAGGCCCATGGCCGGGCTCCGAGAGTAGTGAGACTCTAAACTCATCAAAGGCAAACGTATGGTGTTCCCCTATAGTCGTGTTCCATCACACAGGATGGTCACATGCATAGTGTTCCATCACACAGGATGGTCACATGCATAGTGTTCCATCACACAGGATGGTCACGTGCATAGTGTTCCATCACACAGGATGGTCACATGCATAGTGTTCCATCACACAGGATGGTCACATGCATAGTGTTCCATCACACAGGATGGTCACATGCATAGTGTTCCATCACACAGGATGGTCACATGCATAGTGTTCCATCACACAGGATGGTCACATGCATAGTGTTCCATCACACAGGATGGTCACATGCATAGTGTTCCATCACACAGGATGGTCACATGCATAGTGTTCCATCACACAGGATGGTCACATGCATAGTGTTCCATCACACAGGATGGTCACATGCATAGTGTTCCATCACACAGGATGGTCACATGCATAGTGTTCCATCACACAGGATGGTCACATGCATAGTGTTCCATCACACAGGATGGTCACATGCATAGTGTTCCATCACACAGGATGGTCACATGCATAGTGTTCCATCACACAGGATGGTCACATGCATAGTGTTCCATCACACAGGATGGTCACATGCATAGTGTTCCATCACACAGGATGGTCACATGCATAGTGTTCCATCACACAGGATGGTCACATGCATAGTGTTCCATCACACAGGATGGTCACTGCATAGTGTTCCATCACACAGGATGGTCACATGCATAGTGTTCCATCACACAGGATGGTCATGCATAGTGTTCCATCACACAGGATGGTCACATGCATAGTGTTCCATCACACAGATGGTCACATGCATAGTGTTCCATCACACAGGATGGTCACATGCATAGTGTTCCATCACACAGGATAGTCACTGCATAGTGTTCCATCACACAGGATGGTCACATGCATAGTGTTCCATCACACAGGATGGTCACATGCATAGTGTTCCATCACACAGGATGGTCACATGCATAGTGTTCCATCACACAGGATGGTCACATGCATAGTGTTCCATCACACAGGATGGTCACATGCATAGTGTTCCATCACACAGGATGGTCACATGCATAGTGTTCCATCACACAGGATGGTCACATGCATAGTGTTCCATCACACAGGATGGTCACATGCATAGTGTTCCATCACACAGGATGGTCACATGCATAGTGTTCCATCACACAGGATGGTCACATGCAAGTGTTCCATCCACAGGAGGTCAATGCATGTGTTCCATCAACAGGATGGTACATGCATAGTGTTCATCACACAGGATGGTCCATGATAGTGTTCCATCACGGAGAGGATGGTGGCAGTGAGAGTGTTCCATCACAAGGATGGCAGCAGGTGTTGAAATTGCTGACGGAGAGGGGGGGGGAGGAGGAAGAGGAGAGGATAGGGCGGGGGAAGGTGATGGGACGAGGAGAGGGGATGGGGCGAGGAGAGTGGATGGGGCGAGGAGAGGTGATGGGGCGAGGAGAGGTGATGGGGCGAGGAGAGGTGATGGGGCGAGGAGAGGGGATGGGGCGAGGAGAGGGGATGGAGATGCCACCTTTGTGTGATCTCTAAAAGGCGACAATAACTCGTTGATCGCCTCTGCTTCTGCTGAACAAAATATTTAATGTAATCGATTGTGTTGCTTGCTGGTGTTGTTGTCAGTCATGTGTTGCCTCCAGCAAGTGCCTGGTCAACCAGGCTGATGATGCCTGTTAGTGGGCCAGCGAGCCGAGAATAGCAACAGGCAGGTTGAACAGGTAATCGACAGGTAAGTCTGACTGCGAGAGTGAAAAAAGACATAAACCGACCACAGGTATATCATATGTATATTATAGGTATACCAGAGGTATACCACAGTTATGTTGTGAGTATATCATAGGTATACCACGAGTATATCATGGGTATATCACGAGTATACCATAGGTATACCCCGAGTATATAGCAGGTATATCATAACCATACCCGAGATATACCAGAGGTACATCACAGGTATGTCTCCGATATACCAGAGGCTTATCACAAGTCTGGACTCAATTATCCATTCCTAAGAAATTCTTTCTCGCTTCTCTTTTATATCCTTTGTTGAATTTCTACTTGCTAGTTCCACCCTTCATTCTGGTGCCTTCCATCTCTCATAGTTTGTATATCTTACTTTTGTCTGTGTCCCTTAAGTATTCTTGAGGCTGTGGTCATGTCTCCTTAGGGTCGCCTGTCACCTAATGATAAGCGTCACTCTCCTAATTAACCTGTCTCAAGTTTAATTAATTTACTGCGACAAAGAACCTTCACTGCTTGTATATACAATCAAACATCTCAGCAACTGGGAAGGTTTGAGTCTCCTAAACTGTTTTCCTTGCATCGTACGTGAGAAAGAGACATCCTAATTTATACCTGGAAAATACTGGAGGAACTGATTCGATACCTGGACACTGGAATCACTCTGTATGACACGAGGCTTTGCAGACAGTGCAGAGTACCTCCAATGACGAGCAGGAGGCGCTACGAGCACACTAAGAGAGAGAGAGAACTAGCTGAGCGTCAGAGGTCCCCGACTCGTCAACGCCCTTCCTCCGTGAATAAGAGGAATTGCTTAGAAATTTCTGGCTGTCATCAAGAGGGAACCTGACAGGTTCCCGACCAGCCGGGCTGCAGTCCGATTGTTGGCCTGTTTCCGACCAGTAACAACAACATAGTTGATCAGGCCTGGTCTGGGTCCTGGCAGCTGGGTCGTTGACCCTGCACAACTTTCTTCAGGAAAGGCTGGGATACCAGTCCTGTATAAACCTCTGATTACTACTTTCTCTTGTGTGTGTGTGTGTGTGTGTGTGTGTGTGTGTGTGTGTGTGTGTGTGTGTGTGTGTGTGTGTGTGTGTGTGTGTGTGTGTGTGTGTCAGTGAACGCCATACTGGTGGCGCTCTTGCATAACTGATGTCAGTTATAAAATATAAGTCTCAACCTCCGTGGCGTGTCACTCATTGAACTCCCAGACCTCCAGCGCCAATTAATGAGAGGAAGATGGCGACATCAGTTTAAGTTTGGCGCCAGACGTCAAGGAATTCCTCAGAGTGTTCTTATCTGTAACTCCGCCGCCTGTGACAACACCCGCACTCACCCGCTAGCTAGCTAGCGCTACCCGCACTCTCAAGAGGCAAACATCGCAGGAAGACAAAAAAAAAAAAAAAAAAAAAGGAGGCCGGGTCGTGTGGAGTCGATCGGTCAAGTTGTTTACGTTTGCAAGCGTTGTGGTGGGAAAAAGTAGGTGGTGTCAGCTTTTTGGCGGGAAGACTGGCGCCAGCCAGATCTAACTACCTTGAATAACCCCTAGCTTGATACACCCCTTGTTTGTTTGTTTGTGTGTGTGTGTGTGTGTGTGTGTGTGTACTCACCTAGTTGTGGTTGCAGGGGTAGAGTCATAGCTCCTGGCCCCACCTCTTCACTGGCCGTGTGTGTGTGTGTGTGTGTACTCACCTATTTGTGGTTCCAAGGGTCGATTCACAGCTCCTGGCCCCGCCTCTACACTGGTCTCTACTAGGTCCACTCTCTCCATTCTCCATGAGCTTTATCGTAACTTTTCTTAAAGCTATGTATGTATCCTGCCTCCACTACATCACTCTCCACATTGTTCCACTTCCTGACAACTGTGACTGAAGAAATACTTCCTAACATGTAAATGAATGGTTCAGAGAACCGACAAGTTAATAAATTAGACACATGTGCAACACAGGTTTTCCCAGTCAATCTCCTTGTGATTGAAATCACCCACAACTAGTAACTCTGTCCTACCCATATGGACCCTTCTGGCCATCTCAGCTAGTGTGTCCACCATCGCTCTGTTGCTCTCATCATACTTTTGTCTTGGTCTCCTTCTATTTTGTAGTGGGCTCCACATCACTGCAGTCACCACCTTGGGACCTCCAGTCTGATGTGTTCCTTCCATCTCGAATTTCCACTGGTTTTTGAACAGTGCCACTCCTCCTCCCTCTGTGCTCCCACTATGTTTCCTCAGGATACGATATCCAGATGGAAAGATCGCATCTGTTATCCCCATGAGCTTTGTTTCCGTGAGTGTTATGATGTCTGGGGATGTCTACATGATTCTCTATGTGCGTGTGTTAGTTAGTTAGTTACCATTTTGTCCTAGGCACATGTCGATTAGACACTAGGTCTGTACTCACCTAATTGTACTCACCTAATTGTGGTTGCAGGGGTCGAGACTCAGCTCCTGGCCCCTCGTGTGTGTGTGTGTTTGTGTGTGTGTTTGTGTGTGTGTAGTGACCTGATTATACTCACCTTATTATGGTTGCAGGGGTTGAACCATAGCTCCTGGCCCCGCCTCTTCACTGGTCGCTACTAGGTCCACTCTCTCCCTGCTCCATCAGCTTTATCATACCTCTTCTTAAAGCTATGTATAGATCCTGCCTTCACTACCTCACTCTCCAGACTGTTCCACTTCCTGACAACTCTATGAAAAAATGTTTCCTCACATCCCTGTGACTCATCTGAGTCTTCAGCTTCCAAATGTGACCCCTTGTTTCTGTGTCCCATCTTTGGAACATCCTGTATCTGTCCACCTTGTCAATTCCTCTCAGTATTTTATATGTCGTTATCATGTCCTCCCGTCCCTCCTGTCCTCCAGTGTCGTCAGGTCGATTTCATTTAACCTCTCCTCGTAGGACATGCCCCTTATCTCCGGGACAAGTCTTGTTGCAAACCTTTGCATTTTCTCTAATTTATTGACGTGCTTGACCAGATATGGGTTCCAAACTGGTGCTGCAATATGGGCCTGATGTACACGGTGTATAGAGTGTTGAACGATTCGTTACTGAGGTATCGGAATGCTATTCTTAGAATTGACAGGCGCCCATATGCTGCAGCAGTTATTTGGATGATGTGCGCCTCAGGAGATGTGCTCGGTATTATACTCACCCGAAGGTCCTTTTCCTTGAGTGAGGTTTGGAGTCTTTGGCCACCTAGCCTGTACTCTGTCTACGGTCTTCTTTGCCCTTCCTCGATCTGCATAACTTTGCACTTGGTGGGGTTGAACTCCAGGAGCCAGTTGCTGGACCAGGCTTGCAGCCTGTCCAGATCCCTTTGTAGTTCTGCCTTGTCCTCGTCCGATTGAATTCTCCTCATTAACTTCACATCGTCTGTGTGTGTGTGTGTACTCACCTAATTGTACTCACCTAATTGTGGTTGCAGGGGTCGAGACTCAGCTCCTGGCCCCGCCTCTTCTCTGTCCGCTACTGGGTCTCTGCTCTCCCTGCTCATGAGCTTTATCATACCTCGTCTTAAAACTGTGTATGGTTCCTGCCTCCATTATATCTTTCTCTAGACTATTCCACTTCCTGACTACTCTGTGGCTGAAGAAATGCTTCCTAACATCCCTTTGACTCATCTGAGTCTTCAGCTTCCAGTTGTGTGTGTGTGTGTGTGTGTGTGTGTGTGTGTGTGTGAGTGTGTGTGTGTGAGTGTGTGTGTGAGAGTGTGTGTGTGAGTGTGTGTGTGGAAGGTGGCAGTGTGTGCACAATGCTCAGGTGTGTGCGTGTTCAACTCCATGTATGTATTTGTGTATGCGTGATTGGTATTAGTTTCTGCTTATTCATGAAGGAGCGAGCTGCTTGGTGTGTTCGTGTGTATCAACATGCATAAATACGTATACTTGAGCGTGCACCAAAGTCACATTAAGTGTATATATGAGCAGCTCACTATGTGTGGTCATGGCACAGCCTTGAGCCCCCCCCCCCCCCCCCTTCCTTTCCCCGACTACGTGTGGTTCCAGTTAAGCAATGTCTACATTCCTGTCACTCTGGGGCTCCGTAAATGTCCATTTATTTGTCTAATAGTCTTCCCCTCCCCGGCTGCTGCTGTTGGTGGAGGGGAAGGGGAAGGGGGAATGGGTGAGCGGCAGCTCTGTCTGACGCCACACTGACACGTGTTGACGCCAGGAACGTCTGACCCAATTTTGTTAAGGCTGGCGCCACCTGCCCCACCTCTCCCCTTTATGCCCCATCCTCTTCCTCCTCTTCCTTCCCCTCTCCCCTTTATGATCTCCTCCTCTCGCTCCTCTACCACTCCCCCTCCAGCTCCTCCTCACTTGTCGCTTCCTGGCGCCAAAGCTTATATACCTTTCATCACATCACTTGAAGTGGTATGTCGTCTAAGCTTATATATATATATATATATATATATAGTATTTGGAACAAATACTAAAATAAACTAGTGGTAAACAAGAGTGTCATAAACACTTCATTTCTTTTCATATGTCAAAAACAAGGCAAAAACCACATCTAGTACAGGGCCCCTAAGACGTATCCTACACAGATGACAACAAACAAATGTCATATTTCCGACATTACCCTAACTCCGATAGACATTGAGAAAGACATTGACAACATGCCCATGCACTCAGCCCCAGGCCCAGACTCTTGGAACTCTGTGTTCATTAAGAACTGCAAGAAACCCCTCTCGCGTGCCCTAAGTATGCTATGGAGAAGGAGCATAGTCATGGGTAAACTATAGACCAATATCTTTAACATCCCACATCATAAAAATCTTTGAAAAAGTGCTAAGAAGCACGATTGCAAACCACTTGGATTCCCAAAATCTGCACAATCTAGGTTCAGAGCAGGTCGCTCCTGCTTCTCGCAACCACTGGACCACTATGATATGGTCTTGGATGCACTGGAAGACAAATAGAATGCAGATGTAATATACACAGACTTTGCAAAAGCCTTTGACAAGTGCGATTATGGAGTAATAGCACACAAAATGCGTGCTAAAAGAATAACTGGCAAAGTGGGGAGATGGATCTTCAAATTTCTAGCTAATCGAACACAAAGAGTAGTGGTAAACAGAGTGAAATCAGAAGTTGTCATAGTGAAAAGCTCTGTTCCACAAGGCACAGTACTCGCCCCCATCCTGTTCCACATCCTCATATCAAACATAGACAGAGATGTAATCCACAGCACCGTGTCATCCTTTGCAGATGATACTAGACGAGACTGTCATCTATTGAGGACACGGTTAACCTCCAAGAAGATATAAACCAAATTTTCCAATGGGCAACGGAAAACTATATGAAGTTCAGTGAAGACAAATTCCAACTACTCTGTTATGGAAAACTGGAGGAAATAATAAGTTATTGGGAAACTGGAGGAGATAATAACTAGAACAGAGTATACTACAAACTCTGATCATACAATAGGGCGGAAAAATAATGTAAGGGACCTGGGAGTGGTAATGCCTGAGGATCTCACTTTCAAGGATCACAACAGTGCCACGATCACAACTGCAAAGAAAATAATAGGATGGATAATGAGAACATTCAAAACAAGAGATGCAAAGCCAATGATGATCCTTTTCAAATCACTTGTTCTCTCTAGGCTGGAATACTGTTTTACATTAACATCTCCGTTCAAAGCAGGTGAAATTGCAGATCTAGAGAATGTACAGAGAACCTTTACTGCACATCTAAGTTCCATCAAACACCTCAACTACTGGGAACGCTTGGAATCACTTGACTTGTACTCGCTGGAACGCAGGCGAGAGAGATATATCATAATCTACACTTGGAAAATCTTAGAGGGAATGGTCCCTAATCTACACACAGAAATCACTCCCTACGAAAGTAAAAGACTTGGCAGGCCGTGCAAAATATCCCCAATGAAAAGTGGGGGCCCCATTAGTACACTAAGAGAAAACACCATAAGTGTCCGGGGCCCAAGACAACAGCCTCTCACCATGCATAAGGGGAATTACCAATAGGCTGTCTTCAAGAGGGAGCTGGACAGATACTTTAGTCGGTACCGGATCAGCCGGGCTGTGGTTCGTACGTTGGACTACGTGCGGCCAGCAGTAACAGCCTGGTTGATTAGGCCCTGATCCACAGGGAGGCCTGGTCGTGGACCGGGCCGCAGGGGCGTTGATCCCCGGAATACCCTCCAGGTAAAGAGCAGCGTTACCTGAACGTTACTTCAAAACCATTTCGGAGTCACCGCCCCAGCGGCCCGGTCCCAGACCAGACCCTCAGAGTGACCACTTTATCAATCGTGGTGGCCGCACACAGTCCAACATCGGCACCACAACCCAGATTATCAGAAAATAATTTGTGGAACTTATCACGTTCCCTCATGATGACAGCTAGGGACGTGTTGATACCTCCCTATTTGCATTAAAAGAGGTCGTTGAAAATGCTTGGTCCCCTTACGCTTAATGAGTTTTTTCCTTTCAGTGGTGGTATTTTGCACTGTCTGCCGGGTATCGTGCTCTTGTGCGCAATAATTTATGCGTGTAAAGTTGGGATAAATCGGTAAACAATCTTCCAGGTGTAAATTATGGTTTATCTTTCTCGCCTACGTTCCAAGGAATACACTTGGATGAACTTCCAGTGTTCCCAGTAATTCAGATGCTTGACTGAGTTTACAAGGAGAGTGAAGGTTCTCTATACTCTGAACCCGTTATTGTTAGTTATGTTAAGTAGAACGACAGTGTGACTCAAGGAGTAGTGAAGGCTCGATCCTCTGTCTGCTGAGTGAGACATACTACCTAACTATTGCCACCTGGTTGTACCGTGTGACTACTGACTGTACCTGACTGTAGTCACCTGGCTTCAGTGTGTGACTACTGACTGTAGTCACCTGGTGCTGCAGTGTTGACTACTGACTGTAGTCACCTGGCTGCTGCAGTGTGTGACTACTGACTGTAGTCACCTGGCTGCTGCAGTGTGTGACTACTGACTGTACCTGACTGTAGTCACCTGGTTGTACCATATTATTACTGACTGCACCTGACTGTATTCACTTAGATGTAACGTGTGACCACTGCTTCCAAAACTAATGCAAATAATATTAACAATAATGTTAGTGCAGCATCTAGTAACACAAGTTGTGGCAGATCACTTCAGTAACTATGACAACATATCAGAACTCTCCAGACTGTAAACACACCTTGGGAAAAAAATGGATCAATTAAGTACTCTGTGACAAGAATGTAATCTGTGAATTGAGGCTGGGACTCCGGCGTTAGTAGCAGTGTAACTGTAACCTTGAGAGACTATCCAACCTATTCCACTTACTGTAATCTGCTAAAAAAAGTTAATAATACAAAGATATAACTGCAATTATTATATTACCGATGCTACATTATCGACTAGTTGATAAATAAGAAACAGGATGAAGGACTGATTACCTGCAATCTTGCACGAGGGGCTGATTACCTGCAATCTTGCATAAGGGGCTGATTACCTGCAATCAAGGCTGAGTGACTAATCACCTCCAGTCAATGCCAAGAGAATGATCACATACTATCAAGACTGAGGGACTGATTGCTATCAAGGATGAAGGACTGATAACCTGTCAAGGTTGAGGGACTGATGACTGGTTATCAAGGCTGAGGGACAGATGACTGGCTATCAAGGCTGAGGGACTGATGACTGGCTATAAAGGCTGAGGGACTGATGACTGGCTATAAAGGCTGAGGGACTGATGACTGGCTATCAAGGCTGAGGGACTGATGACTGGCTATCAAGGCTGAGGGACTGATGACTGGCTATCAAGGCTAAGGGACTGATGACTAGCTATCAAGGCTAAGGGACTGATGGCCTTCTATAAAGGCTGTGTCAATGGTATGTTTCGTTTGTAAGAGACGTTACTTGTGTCGCGGTTGAGGAATGTAATGGGTAAGTCAAGCTGCTGATAGTATTCAAACCCCAGCTCACTTGCTGGGCATGTACAATCACCGTGTAGACACTGAGCTGGCGAGGGAGCTGCAATAAAAGAAAATATTGCAATGAAAGCTCTGTAGAAACCTGCTAAGCTCACAAATGATCTTACAACACCAGCAATTTTTGGTGTAGAAAAAGTTTGTATGGGAGCTACTATACTTTGGCCAGTCATAGCCCCTCTAGAGTCATCAAGAAATTTGATCTCTGATCTAAGGAACTGTCATTTATGAGAACTTTATCATTAGATTGGCTCCTTAAGGCTTACCAAGTACTAAAGCTTGTCTCTTGAGATGTGTCTCCACATCTTTCAATATGACAATTACATTATGTAAGTATAACATAAGGGTTTCTAAAAATATTTGGCATTATCCTCAAAAGCATGATAGGGGAGGAGCATAGTCCAAATGCCATTTTGAGGAAAAGATAATGACCTGTAGGGGGTTGAGAAAACTGTTAATTCTTGGCTGTTCTTATGGAGAGGGACTTGCCAAAAGCCCTGTAACAAGTCTAAGGTGGAGAAAGCTTCATTATCACCTATATTGCATAATAAGTCACTAAGAACAGAAAGTGGAAAAAGATCTGGAAAAGTTTTAGCATTCAGCTTCCTAAAATCAATCACCTAAAATCATTGACACATTCCAGTGTAAATTGCTATGAGTGATGACACCATCATCAAGTATCTGGTTGATTAACTTTTCTGCTTTAGCGACCTGAGAATGTGGCAATCTGTAAACAGGTATACAAAATAGGTCGAGTACCAGACTCAAGTGGAATATGGTGTGATATTAAATTTGTTAAACCCATCTCACTTGGTAATGCTATAGCTTAGCTCATCTATGTTTGCTTAATACCTGCAATATCTGGGAAGTCAGTTGGAGCTAAATCTTTTTCGTTCACTGATTGGAAAGACGGACTCTAGGGTAAACTGACCCTAGGGTAAACTGTCCAGCGACAATTCATTGCCTACACAAACAGGATATGGGTAATGAACAAGTATCTTACGTTTGTAAGGGATCATTATTTTTGTCACGGCTTAAGAATGTAATGGTTAGTTGAGCTGCTGAAAGGTGACTGATGTTGACCTGTAGTGTTCAAGCCCTTTGTTGCACATTAACCCATCATATCGACACTGAGTTGGTAGGATATGTTGGCAGATGACATGACCTTTTCTACCTAATAAGCACTCGGCAGAGCAATTGTGCATTTCTCTGATTGCAATAATAATGATACTAATAACAATCTTTATTTCTACAAGTACATGTACAAGGTATACAGGCCTAGCTGACATCAATGACATACTACTATACAGAAAGCCCCTTGTTTTGCAGAGCATTTAGGGTAAATTAGGTCAATTATGTCCCCAAGATGCGACCCACACCAGTCGACTAACATCCAGGTACCTATTTTACTGATAAGTGAACATGGAGAACAGATGCCTCAAGGAAACACATTCTAATGTTTCCACCTGTACCGGGGATCAACTCCCCTGGACCTCAGTGTGTGAGCTGAGTGTGCTAGTCTCGAGCTATGGGACACCTAAATTGCACCCACAACGTTACGAACGCCACTACACTACAGATGGACTGGTCACCAGCATGACCTGCTGACACACAGTTCACTACCACACATAGCATGAGCTGCTGACACACAGTTCACTACCACACATAGCATGACCTGCTGACACACAGTTCACTACCACACATAGCATGAGCTGCTGACACACAGTTCACTACCACACATAGCATGAGCTGCTGACACACAGTTCACTACCACACATAGCATGAGCTGCTGACACACAGTTCACTACCACACATAGCATGACCTGCTGACACACAGTTCACTACCACACATAGCATGACCTGCTGACACACAGTTCACTACCACACATAGCATGACCTGCTGACACACAGTTCACTACCACACATAGCATGACCTGCTGACACACAGTTCACTACCACACATAGCATGACCTGCTGACACAGTTCACTACCACACATAGCATGAGCTGCTGACACACAGTTCACTACCACATAGCATGACCTGCTGACACACAGTTCACTTCCACACATAGCATGACCTGCTGACACACAGTTCACTACCACACATAGCATGACCTGCTGACACACAGTTCACTACCACACATAGCATGACCTGCTGACACACAGTTCACTACCACACATAGCATGACCTGCTGACACACAGTTCACTACCACACATAGCATGACCTGCTGACACACAGTTCACTACCACACATAGCATGACCTGCTGACACACAGTTCACTACCACACATAGCATGACCTTGCTGACACACAGTTCACTACCACACATAGCATGAGCTGCTGACACACAGTTCACTACCACACATAGCATGACCTGCTGACACACAGTTCACTACCACACATAGCATGACCTGCTGACACACAGTTCACTACCACACATAGCATGACCTGCTGACACATAGTTCACTACCACACATAGCATGACCTGCTGACACACAGTTCACTACCACACATAGCATGACCTGCTGACACACAGTTCACTACCACACATAGCATGACCTGCTGACACATAATTCACTATTACTCATCCAGAAAACTGTTACTTTTATTCCGACAATATTTCTAGCATCTGTTGTTAGTAGGTTGAGGATGTTGACACTGTGTTCTCTTGCTGTGTCTGTGGCACCCCTACTTTTCAGTAGGTTCATTCTTCCCTTCCATATCTTTCACTCCGCTAAGCCCACCTATGCTGGGTTACCTTAGCGTGGTCGGAAGGTTTGAATGGCTTTCCTACGAGCCCAGCATCCCTTCCCTCTACTCCCTATTTATCGGCTAACTAGCAAGGAGTTTCCTCTCTTTGTTATAATTTGTCGTAGTTTGCTTTCCTTTGACTCAGATTGTTAACTGATATGGTGGAGAGTGCAGTTAATGAGCTGTCATGGGCAGTAGCATAGTGATTTATGACATCTCACTTGGAACAAGTTTTGGATATGGGTTGGACTGTGATATATGGCTTTGTTTTTGTGCTACTGATGCTGCCCACGCAGTTGTACGACTTATGTATGTTATATATATATATATATATATATATATATATATATATATATATATATATATGCAAAAAGATCACAGTAAACAGGTGATATCAAAATATGCAAGACAACCACTATGAAAAAATAGAAGAATTCCAAGCGCTTTCGTGACTAAACCACCTCAACAACTCCTCTTCAGCCCTCTGACTAATACTTTTAGTATCTCCACACCTCCTGATTTCCACACTTCGAATTCTCTGCATAATATTAACACCACACATTGCTCTTAGACACGACATCTCCACTGCCTCCAGCCTCCTCCTCGCTGCAGTATTTATATATCCTGCGCTGCAGATTACACCCCAAGTGCTTTAAGGTGTTCCCAGTAATTGACAAGTTTTCTTGATTCTATGCGGCTGTAAACGACCTTTGCATACTTTCTATCTTGGATACATTATCTGCGTGAGGGTACAAGCTATCTGAATAGTTCAGACATTGCAGTAGTGTTACAATTATTTGTGGTAGCTGTAGTAGTGGTGTAACTATTTACTGTAGTTTTAACATTATTGGTACAATTACTCGTGCTAGTTAAATCAGTAGTGGTTCAATCATTGGTAGTTGTAGCAGGGGGATACAATCACTGGTGGTAGTTGGTAGTAGTAGCGGTACAATCACTGGTGGTAGTTGGTAGTAGTAGCGGTACAATCACTGGTGGTAGTTGGTAGTAGTAGCGGTACAATCACTGGTGGTAGTTGGTAGTAGTAGCGGTACAATCACTGGTGGTAGTTGGTAGTAGTAGCGGTACAATCACTGGTGGTAGTTGGTAGTAGTAGCGGTACAATCACTGGTGGTAGTTGGTAGCTGCAACAGTTCAAACGCTGCTTCCTGCTTGCCTGTTAATTATTCAAGCAGTATATGTCAACATTACCTGGTAATATCTGCTATACTTATCTGAGCTTATCTGGGCAGCCAGATGAGGTTAGATTAGTATAGCAATGGATCAAGGACAGTCTTTAAACGAACCTGGGTAAGCTGTTGGGCTAGTCAGACAGGTGGTTCTTGAAAGTCAGCCACAGCAAATGCAAGATTGTGGAAATTGGGGAAGAGCAAATATAACCAGACAAAGCGCACGGGTTCGGGCGACAAATGCTTCAAACCTGACTCAAGGAGAAGGATCTCGGGGTGAGCACAGTACCGAACATATCGCCCAAGGTACACAACTGAGTAACCACTGCAGAATATATATGCACGTATGTGTGTTTTGTCTTCAGCATGATTATATCTCCTTTATTTGTAAGTAGTGATCTGAATCCTGCATGTCGTTGATTTTGTTGTTCTTTATGATGGAAAAAAGACTTTATCAACTTTTATCAAGTCACAAACAGATCTACCTGAGATCCCTATAAATAAGCTCATGTACTCTCTGCTCTGGTAGATCTGTCTGTGACTTAATAAAGTCCACTGTGTGGGCGAAACGTTGTCGATAAAGGATCACACTATACTGTATTTTTGTCGAATTTTCCATCGTGTCTGTATTGTATGCCATTTATCTCCATCTTTTGTTTTACGATGTTCGACCAATTTGTGAAGTGTTCAGTGGGTGAACTTTGTCATACATTGTAAAATAGATGATTTATTTTCTTTTGATTACTATACAGTGACATTGTCGTTGCGGTCTATGTTTCTATTCAATTTCTGCGAAATTAATTTATAAATATAATGCCATTTTTTCTCTATATTTTTTGGGAGGGTTGCAATATTTAATTTCTTATACTTTCCAACGAAATGTTGAAAATGGTATTTTCTAACATTTTTTTTTTAGGTTTCTTTATATTGTGTTGTGTAGATATTTTTCCACATGACAGAGTGTGGGAAGTGACATGTGTGGGAAGTGACATGTGTGGGAAGTGACATGTGTGGGAAGTGACATGTGTGGGAAGTGACATGTGTGGAGTTTGTTGATCTGTGTAGTAAATACGTTCGGTGACAAGATTTTTAGTAGGGAGAACGTTGTCTGTTATTTATGAATGAAGATGGAGGTCATGCGTAGCCTGGTGTGTGTGTTTTGTAGCCGTCAAGGCTGACCCCAGGAAGGTCTGAGTGACCCCAGGAAGGTCTGAGTGACCCCAGGAAGGTCTGAGTGACCCCAGGAAGGTCTGAGTGACCCCAGGAAGGTCTGAGTGATCCCAGGAAGGTCTGAGTGATCCCAGGAAGGTCTGAGTGACCCCAGGAAGGTCTGAGT
The DNA here is from genome assembly GCA_009830355.1 of Cherax destructor. NCBI lineage: Eukaryota > Metazoa > Arthropoda > Malacostraca > Decapoda > Parastacidae > Cherax > Cherax destructor. The sequence goes on along the minus strand of WNWK01007407.1, from coordinate 10,750 downwards.
GACCCCAGGAAGGTCTGAGTGACCCCAAGAAGGTCTGAGTGACCCCAGGAAGGTCTGAGTGACCCCAGGAAGGTCTGAGTGACCCCACGCTCACTTATACTATCGGTTGCGTACCTGGCAAAGTAAAGTAAAGGTTTATTTCTTCGTAAAGGTTACAATATGTAATTACAATTTTGGTTTGCTAAGTACAAAGAAAGCCACTATCATGCCGGGGCACTTCACCCAGACTAATCCTAATAACTACTTTTTTCCACGCCCAGCCTTGGTTGTGTGCGGGTGTATTGAGGAGACCTCTGGTGGCCGACTTGTGAGATTTTATTTTCACAGCCATGACGGAGGGATACAGGCGCCGCGTAAACACCATTGGTATTGAAGTACTTCAGGGAGCGGTTTATCCGTCAAACGTGGACGTTGTCTTGCCGGCTATACTTCGAGATTCTCTGGGTGTGGACCACTCAGAATTGTACGGCATAGCCCTTAATGGGGCACGACGGATCTTCGTGAAATTTGCATGTACGGCGGCGTATACCAGAGTTGTGGATAAATATCAGGACAAGCGGCTGGTGGTAATGCAAGGACTGGAGGTATGTGTAAGGGACGTTTGGCAACTTACAAATGGATAAAGTTGCGAACGTCCCATTTGAAGCTGGGGAAAGTGACATACAGGAAATGATGAAGATGTATGGGATTGTCCATGCTGTTACTGTTGGTAGATGGATGAATGGTCTTTACGCTGGTATGTTGGAAGGCACATATTCGGTAAAAATGACATTAAGGAATCCCATACCCTCCTTTATCTTAATGCATGTTTTTCGCACTCAGGTATATGTTACCTATGTTGGACAGGTGCGTACCTGCCGGTTGTGTGGGCAGGCGGGCACCTGGCGGTTGACTGTCAACGTAAAAGGCCTGAGGAGGGTAATGTCGGGAAGGCGGATATACTACGGACGGATGAAGGAGTGCAACAGGACGAAGAATTGGCAAGAAACAAGGAGATGGTGTGAAGGAGGGCATGGTACGTCAGGTATGGAGCGAGGAGGTGGAGCAGGAGGAAAGAGTACAGGGAGAGGTGGACAGGGTGCAGCCTGCAGAATCTGTGGTGACTGGTGTAACGTCTATGGACGAGAGTCAGAGGATGTACGGGAGGAGGCTGAGATCTTGGAGGATCTGAATGAGTTCATTCGAGGTGGTCCTTTGTCACTTGAGGAAGTGGCAGGGATGGGAATTGGGGAGAATCAAATTGGCGTCAATGACGGCACTGAAGGCAAGTGAAGTCCTGGGGAAGACAGGACATCAAGTTGAGGTTCAGGGTACAGTGTCAGTAGTGGTAGCAGAAATACATAGGGAAGAGAGTATGGAAGTAAGTGGAGACAAGGGAATCAAGGAAAAGGCCAGGGAAGAATCTGAGGATGACCTATTAACTGCAGCACAAAGGCCTGGTAAGAAGGTGTGGGCGGATGTGGTGCAGGGAAAAGGAAGTAGGGTGAAGGGTAATGGTGATAGAAGGGATATAAAGGGTGATGGGAGGATTAAGGGAGGGTTGGAAGGAGCAACACATGGAAAACTAGACAAAGAGTACTGAAGCAGAAGGAAAACCCCAGCCCTTCACTTTAGGTGTGTAACGATGAATGTTAATGGCCTCAGGAACGAGGTCAAACGTAAATGGGTTGAAGTAACATTGAAGAGGATGAGAGTAGATGTGATATTTTTCCAAGAACACAATTATCAAATAGGATCAGAACTGGTAGTTAAGGGGTATAGGGTTTTGCGTGTGACGCAGGGGCTTTCAAGGGTGGGGTGATGGTGGGTATTAGAGAGTCCAGTCCTTTTACCTTGTCATCATGGGAGCATGTGGGAAGTCGAGTGGTAAGGGTGAACGGGGAGTGGGGTGGGTACAAGTAAGTTTCCTTGGGGTATATATGCCGGCTGTTGCTAATAGGAGTATCAAGGATGATTTTGTTAATAACGAGTTGACGTATGCTTTCAGAAGATTGCCCCAAGTAGCGATTATAGCTGGGGATTGGAATAGTGTGATTCGGATTAGGGATGTGGAGCCGAAGAGGGGTGTTTTGGGTCTCTAAGGGATGTATTGGGGGCGGTGGGGTGGTGGATGTGGTGGGGGAAGGGATGAGTTGGTGGAATATACTTCTTAAGGAATAATTATGCGGCAAGACTGGATCGAATATATGTGACAAGGTCGGTGGATGTGCGAAAGGTGGAATGCTTTGATTTGGTTTTCAGATCACAGGGGTGTGTTATTTGAAGGAGGTGGGAAGGGGTTGTGCATGTGTATAAGAGTTTTGGAAATTGAATACGAGGTTATTGGAAAGGGAAGGAGGAGGAGGCATTTGAGCAGTGGTGGGAAGGGTTGTGGGGGATGGGGATAAAGTCAGTTGTTAAATGGTGGAATGAGACGGGAAAGTGGAAATTAGAAAGTATTATGAGAGGGTTGGCGGTGAGGAAATGAGGTATAGGTATGGGTATCAGAGGTATTTGGAGGGCTTTTAGGTGAGTGTCAGAGTGGGGATTGGAGGGAAAGAATTATGGTGAGGTGGTAGAGTTGAGGGCAAAGTTAAGGGAAATACAGGAGGAGAGATTTCATGGACTAAGGATTCAAGTGGTATGGAAGAAGTTTTGTGGGGAATAAAGTGTCAAAGGTAGTGTTAAGAAATTTTCAACTGCGAAGGAAAGGTATGTTGATAGAGTCATTGAAGGTGGAAGGGGGTGAGAGGGTATCAGGAGGGAACGGTACTGAGGACAACGGAGGGGATGGGGGTACGCAGAGGGTTGGTTTTGTAACAAATATGAAAAGGGGAGACAGATGAGGAGGCTAAAGGTAGGATATTGAGGGAATTGGGAATTATTAGGTGAGGAAGAGAGGAAGGAATGTGAGGGGAAATTTTGGAGGAGGAGGTATGGGAGGCGGTGAGGGGTTTGAGATTGGGAAAGTCGCCTGGCATAGACGGGTTGCCGGGGAATTGTATGTTAAGCATTGGCAGGTTTTGAAGGGGGTAATCGTTAAAATGGTAAATGAACTGAAAGAGGAGGGAAATATGGGTGAGTCGATGAGAACGGGGTTGTAGTACTAGTGGCAAAAGGGGGTATCAGGAGGGGTTAGGTGATTATAGGGAATAGCATTATTGACTGCAGATTATAAAATATTTGCAAAGGTTTTAGCAAACAGGATCAAAAGAGGGTTAGGGGAATGTTGCATGAGGGACAATACGGGGTGCCGGGACGGAGTATCAGAACGGGGCATAGACGTATAAAGCAGTTTATTGAGAATAGTCAGATGGGAGGAGTATTGGGGTGGATTGGCAGAGGGCATATGATAGGGTAGACAGGGAAATGTTATTGGATATTTTGGGTAGGCAAGGGTTTGGGAGGTAGTTATAGGATGGGTTCGAACTTTGTATGAGGGGCTTTAGTTAGGGTGCAAATTAATGGGAATGTGGGAAGAAAGGTGGAGATGAAGAAGGGTCTGTGGCAGGGATGTCCGCTGTCGCAGATCCTTTTGCCTTATTACAGGATCCGTTTTATAGGTTGGTGAGGAGGAGGTTTTACGGGAGGGTGACATGGAGGAGGATGCAGAGGGGGTATTGTTGGTTATGTAGATGATACTACAGTGTTGGTCAGGTCTGAGAAGCAGTTGAGTATGATCAATGAGTTGGTTGAAAAGTTTGGGAAGGCAACGGAATGAGGGTGAATAAGGAAAAATCTAATTTATTGGAGGTAGGCAGTTGGTGGGGAACGTTGGAGAAACGGGAGGGATGGAGTTGTGTGAAAACTATAAAAATATGTGGGATAGTGTTCAGTGCTGATCCTTTGGTGGCTAGAGGTAAATTCAAGATTGGTAGTGGATGCTGCTATTGATAGGATGAAGGGATGGGGAATGAGAGAGGTAACTTTGTTGCAAAGGGTGGTAGTTATTAACGTTTTAGTGTATAGTAAATTGTGGTTTAGGGCGGTGGTATATCCTCTCTTAGAGGTGGATGTGCAGCGGTTGTTGAAGTACGTGTTGAAGTTTGTATGGGGAATGGGAGACATTGGATGTGTAGGGAAGTAGTGGAAACGAGGGTGAGGTGGGGGGTTAGGGTTGGTGCCCTTGAGGTGTAGGTTAAGGAGTGTTTTTGTGAGGCATGAGTTTTTGATGAGGGGAGGAGAGGGGGGACGAAACGTGGGTTTGGTGATGAAGGAGGTGCGAAGGTGGTGGGGAGGAAAGGATATATTGCTTTGTGAGGCTATTTTACGAGGGTTATTGGTTATGAAGGAGCCGGGAAGGTGTAGAGTAAGCCGTTTGGATAGGTTGGGGATGGAGAGAATGGAGATGCAAGGGAGTGAGGTTTATCCTTTGTATGATTGGAAAGGAATTTGGGGGTGGTTAAAGAAGTTGAAGGTGCACCCAAGGGTGAGGGAAACAGGGTATAGGTTTCTTCAGGGTATTTTGGCGTCCAGGGCCCAGCTTTATGTAATGGGGTTGAGTGGGGATGGGTATTGTCGTAGGTGTGGGGAGGTAGATACAGCTTATCACGCCATCTATTTTTGTGAGGGTTTGGAAGCAGTGAGGAAATGGTTTGGGGTTTGAGGATGGTAGGTGGGGAGGGGTATCCGTTTTGAGGGCTTTGAGTTTAGATTTGGGAAGTTCTCGGAAAGCATACGTAGAGGATGTCTTATTTGGTGTTGGATTTTATACATATATCTTGGGGTATGAGGGACGTAGAGGGGATGGTTCGAATAAGGGCTTTAGGAGCGGGGTTTTATAGGACAAAATGTAGGAATCGGAGTTTGTATAGTGGGGTATGGAACAGGGCTTTTTCGAGTGGTTATCAAGAGATGACAGTGAATAGCATGTTGAGGGTGCCAAGGTGAAAGGACTGGTGTTGATTATGGTAGAAGTCACGGGAGGTGAAATGGGTAGAGGGTGGGTAGGAGGATAGTAATGTAGGTAGGGAGGGGGAGAGGGGGGTGGGGGGGTTTGTGTTTTAAAGGGATTGGGAGGAGGGGGGGGTAGTAGCTGGGTATTCTAGGTTCGGCAATAGATCAGGGAAATGGGCGGGGGAATTTTCTGGTTCAGTGCTCTAGTCTGGGAAATAAGATAAAAAAGTAGTGGTATTGTTCATAGAGACACCTTGAGGTAATGGGAACATTATGATTATGCTCTAGTGTCTAGTGTAATGTAGTGAGGTGCTATGTTGTTTGGCATATGTAATTTATGTTGATAATTATAAGCGTTCATATGTTTGGAACGCTCTTATGTATGTAATATGTACATATACCTGTCTCTTAATGTGTAATGTCAGGATTAGAATTAAGGAATATTATTAGAATAACAGCAAAGGAAAGTAATATGTGTATTTAAGTATATTAATGTTTTTTATATACGGTTAGGTGTGGTGCGCAGTGCAATGCGAGGTCAGTGAGAGACAGTCCAAGTTTAATTGTTTCATCTTGTGGAGAACATTTGCCTGGTTTAGGATTATCTGTGTTAACGTAGTCGTTAGTTATTATTGTGATATTTATAATTTACATACTTGACAGAATTCAAGAGGATGCATGGAAATAATGGTACCATGTAATATACAGTTCTGATTGTACAATTTAGTGTAAATAGTACAATTTAGTGTAGATTTAGGGGTGTAGGGTGTGCTATGTATACATATAGTTGGTTTACTCAAAGATTTCAGAGGGGAGTTTTATGTTAGGAAGGTTAAGGAGGGGGGGGGGCATATTGCTTTTGTAAGTTTTGACTAGTGGTTTTTTTTTGTTCATAGAGGCTCCTTGATGTTATGAGCAATATGATGATCATGTATTCGTAACAAGTATAATGTGGTGAGTTTCTATGTCGATTAGAATATGTAAATTATGTTGGTAATTATAAGCGTTCATATGTTTAGAACGTTTCCATGTATGTAATATGTATATATACCTGTTTCTTAATAAAATAAAAAAAAAAAAAAAACTACTTAAAACTAGGAGTAAAAGAGAGATTCGGAGGTTACTGGAGTGCTCATGGTGTACTCATCTATTTGTGGTTGCAGGGGTCGATACATAGCTCCTGGCCCCTCCTCTTTACTATGTGTGTGTAACCTAATTAATGTCTGCATAAATAACTCATTACGACTGTGACCAGATATAAACATGTAAATAGATCATTACCACTGTAACTTGTTTAGCTATCATAACTTTGGGGCCCAGTCCCTGGACCCATTATGTACCTCTGTAATCTTCTGACTACCGCCCACACCATGGGTATGGGGTGCATAATAAAGATATTAAACTAAAATAGACTTGAGTGCTCTATGAATATTCCTGGGAGTACTGATATTGACTGGGGATTGAACCACTTGACAGTGAATGCTTTAGTCCTAGGGAAACAATACGAATTAAAGAGCATTATGGGTTGATTTTGAAAGACTCCTGGGCATTGTGGGAAGAACTGGCAGCTGCCAAGTGTTTAATATTCTGTTCGTGAACTGTTTAGAAAATGTGTATTTTCTAAGGTAGAAATTGTGACACCAAAAGTAATATTTTTCTTCTGTATATTTAGGGTTTTGTAGAGTTAAGAGTTTGGATTAAAAGTAATATAAGACTTCTTAAAAAAAATGGCAGAGGCTTCTAACGCTTTATTTAATTATAAAGGGAGAAGAGAGGATGTGATGTGTTGCTCTAGTTTAGGGGGAGGGGGGGAATCCTTTTCCTGCTAAGGGCCATTTGGATATTTATAACATCATTCGCGGGCCATACAATATTATCAACTTAAAAATTAGTCTGCTATATTTGGTCAAACATTTAATAAACTCACGCCTGATGTGATGGCTGGACCTGCTTCTCTTCTGTGAGGCGTGTGATGTTAGCTGGTACTGATGATGTTGAGGAGTGTGATGTTAGCTGGTACTGATGATGTTGAGGAGTGTGATGTTAGCTGGTACTGATGATGTTGAGGCGTGTGTTGTTAGCTGGTACTGATGATGTTGAGGAGTGTGATGTTAGCTGGTACTGATGATGTTGAGGAGTGTGTTGTTAGCTGGTACTGATGATGTTGAGGCGTGTGTTGTTAGCTGGTACTGATGATGTTGAGGCGTGTGATGTTAGCTGGTACTGATGATGTTGAGGCGTGTGATGTTAGCTGGTACTGATGATGTTGAGGCGTGTGTTGTTAGCTGGTACTGATGATGTTGAGGCGTGTGATGTTAGCTGGTACTGATGTTGAGGCGTGTGATGTTAGCTGGTACTGATGATGTTGAGGCGTGTGATGTTAGCTGGTACTGATGATGTTGAGGCGTGTGTTGTTAGCTGGTACTGATGATGTTGAGGCGTGTGATGTTAGCTGGTACTGATGATGTTGAGGCGTGTGATGTTAGCTGATACTGGTGATGTTGAGGCGTGTGATGTTAGCTGGTACTGATGATGTTGAGGCTTGTGATGTTAGCTGGTACTGATGATGTTGAGGCGTGTGATGTTAGCTGGTACTGATGATGTTGAGGCTTGTGATGTTAGCTGGTACTGATGATGTTGAGGCGTGTGATGTTAGCTGGTACTGATGATGTTGAGGCGTGTGATGTTAGCTGGTACTGATGATGTTGAGGCGTGTGATGTTAGCTGGTTCTGATGATGTTGAGGCGTGTGATGTTAGCTGGTACTGATGATGTTGAGGCGTGTGTTGTTAGCTGGTACTGATGATGTTGAGGCATGTGTTGTTAGCTGGTACTGATGATGTTGAGGCTTGTGATGTTAGCTGGTACTGATGATGTTGAGGCGTGTGATGTTAGCTGGTATTGATGATGTTAAAGCGTGTGATGTTAGTTGGTACTGATGATGTTGAGGCGTGTGATGTTAGCTGGTACTGATGATGTTAAAGCGTGTGATGTTAGCTGGTACTGATGATGTTGAGGCGTGTGATGTTAGCTGGTACTTGGTGATGTTGAGGACTGTGATGTTAGCTGGTACTGGTGATGTTGAGGCGTGTGATGTTAGCTGGTACTGGTGATGTTGAGGCGTGTGATGTTAGCTGGTACTGATGATGTTGAGGCGTGTGATGTTAGCTGGTACTGATGATGTTGAGGCGTGTGATGTTAGCTGGTACTGGTGATGTTGAGGCGTGTGATGTTAGCTGGTACTGGTGATGTTGAGGCGTGTGATGTTAGCTGGTACTGATGATGTTGAGGCGTGTGATGTTAGCTGGTACTGATGATGTTGAGGAGATGTGATGTTAGTGGATACTGACTGATGTTGAGGCGTGTGATGTTAGCTGGTACTGATGTTAAGGCGTGTGATGTTAGCTGGAACTGATGATGTTGAGGCGTGTGATGTTAGCTGGTACTGATGATGTTGAGGCGTGTGATGTTAGCTGGTACTGATGATGTTGAGGCGTGTGATGTTAGCTGGAACTGATGATGTTGAGGCGTGTGATGTTAGCTGGTACTGATGATGTTGAGGCGTGTGATGTTAGCTGGTACTGATGATGTTGCTACTCGCAACTGCTTTCCAGGTTTGCGTCGGTCAGTCTGGAGCGCAGTCGACTCTTTGCGACGGTAACTTTTGAAAAGAACTGCTCGCTCTAAGGTATCTTCATAATTCTCTATACTTATTTGGATTTTAGGTTTCGTATTTTTCTTCATTATACAGTGTAAATCGGTATTGGGAAGGGTTAATGTAAATTTATGTTGCTATGAATAAAAGTTCCTAGATTTATTGAATTTCGAGTCCCGCCTGCGGTGGCCTTGGAAATTCCAGACCAAATGATTTCGCGGGCCTTATACAGCCCGCGGGCCAGACGTTCCCCCTCCCCTGGTCTAGATGTTAGCTACTTATAAGGGAGTATTAGTAAGTAGCTCTAAATGTATAGCATGCTTCTCCTATATGTGATGTGTTTGAGGACACAATGAAGGTCTTACACACTACTGATACATGGGTCTTGTGATATGAGTGAGGGTCTTACACACTACTGATACATGGGTCTTGTGATATGAGTGACGACACAGTGAGGGTCTTACAGACAACTTACTCATACATGCTTCTTGTTCTTACAGGAGACGAGCCACAAGAACCATTGGAAGAACTGACTGGTAGAGGTGAGTGTTATTTTGTGTACTACCCCTTCACTACACTCCACTACACTCACCCCTCCACTACAACCCCTCCACTATAATCCATCCACTACAACCCCTCTACTACAACTCCTCCACTACAACCCCTCCACTACAACCCCTCCACTACAACCCCTCCACTACAACCCCTCCACTACAACCCCTCCACTACAACCCCTCAACTACAACCCCTCCACTTCAACCCCTTTACTACAATCCCTGTACTACAACCCTTCCACTACAATCTCTCCACTACAATCCCTCCACTACAATTCCTCCACTACAACCACCACTACTACAATCCCTGTACTTCAACCCTTCCACTACAATCTCTCTACTACAATCCATCCACTACAACCCCTCCACTACAATCCCTCCACTACAACCCCTCCACTACAATCCCTTCGGTACAACCCCTCCACTACAATCCCTGTACTACAATCTCTCTATTACAACCCCTCCATTACAGTCCCTCCACTACAACCCCTCCACTACAATCCCTGTACTACAATCCCTGTATTACAATCCCTCCACTGCATCCTCTCCACTACAATCTCTGTACAACCCCTCCACTACAATCCCTGTACTACAACCCCTCCACTACAACCCCTCCACTACAATCCCTCCACTACAACCCCTCCACTACAATCCCTGTACTACAATCCCTCCACTACAACCCCTCCACTACAATCCCTCCACTACAGCCCCTCTACTACAATCCTTCCACTACAACCCTCCACTACAACCCCTCTACTACAACCCCTCCACTACAACCCGGTAGTAATAATTCTATACATGTTTCCAACTATATATACATACACACAACGCACATATATATATATATATATATATATATATATATATATATATATATATATATATATATATATATATATATATATTATTTTATTAACACATCGGCCGATTCCCACCAAGGCAGGGTGGCCCGAAAAGAAAAACTTTCATCATCATTCACTCCATCACTGTCTTGCCAGAGGGGTACTTTACACTACAGTTATAAACTGCAACATTAACACCTCGTCTTATTTTTATATATATATATATATATATATATATATATATATATATATATATATATATATATATATATATATATATATATATATATGGGATGGGGTCCACCTCTGGTGTAAATTGTGGGACCCATAGCCTCGGAGAAGTGGATAAAAAGGCTTCAAGGAAGAATATTTAGATTTCTTTCTGAAGCTATTTGAATATTCCACTTCCCCTACCACCCCATCTTTTCATTTTTTTTTACCAATAAGTATACATGTGTATAAACTTTATTTAAAGACAAAATACATTGACAAAATACATTGAGAAGAATACAATAGGGAGTAAAACAACATAGATAACAACTCAGAGCTACATGTCAAATATTTGGTCCAGCTCCATGGCAGTGGGCCGCGTGCCCAGAATGCTGCAGGCATTTCCCCTCTTGATCGCAGCACTGAGTTTCTGGCCGCCCTTTGATCCTTGGTTTCTATGATGAGTTTTTCACCCAGCTCCTTGAGAAACTTTAGAGCACACTTGCCCCATGCTCCAAGGGTCTCCGACCCTATTGGGATGAAGTTATAGCAAGGGGGAAGGCTTTCATATTTTCGGGTCTTCTGGGTCTCCCTGTGGCTGGCAGCTCCACCCCC